>APFE030280820.1:162428-195139 GCA_000404065.3 Pinus taeda | reverse complement strand
CTGTCTTAACTTTACTTTGACAACTATAATTTAGTAAAATGAACCACATATATTGTTTTGGTATCCATGTACCAGCAGGAATTAAACATATATTATGCCACAAAATTTCACGTTTATCTATAATTATTCAAAATGTTTCTGAGTCTCTGATTGTAGTGAAGTAAATATATACTAAACATAGTTTAAAGTTCTTCAAAATGGACATAGATTAGGGTATCTTTGACATATGTCCTCTGTATTTTCCCAAGTTGCTGATCTAGGACTATAATTGTCCCATTGGACCTTAACTTGGTCCACCAGGCGGTTCCTCAGCTGTCGAACTCTACGTTCCAGTATACGTAACGGTTCGACCGTTATGACTCCCTCGTCCGATACCTGCAATTCCTTCCATTGAAGGTTATGAGATAGATCAGCTATATAATGTCTTAATACAGAAACATGAAATACATTATGAATTCTATGTAGGTGAGGTGGCAGGGCAAGACGATATGCAACGGGTCCCACTCTTTCCATGACTTTAAATGGCCCAATAAATCGGGGTGATAACTTTGTCCTTTTTTCGAATCGAATAGTACTTTTATTTGGCTTGATGCGGATGAAAACCTGATCCCCTACTTCATACCTCCTATCAGTTCTGTGAGCATCAGCATAACTCTTCTGTCTATCCTGAGCTTCCTTTAATCGTTGTCTAATTTGTCTTACCTACGCTTCCATTTCATGGATTAATTCTGGTCCTCTTATCACTCGATCTTCTAACCTGTCCCAACTTAACGGTGTTCTGCAAGGTCGGCCGTATAAAGCTTCAAATGGAGGCATCCCAATCGAGCTGTGGTAACTGTTGTTGTATGCGAATTCGACTAAGGGTAAATATTTTTCCCAGTGTGATTGCTGATCCATCACATACATTCGCAACATGTCTTCAAGTACTTGATTTACTCTTTCAGTTTTCCCATCAGTCTCAGGATGGTAAGCAGTGCTTAAATTTAGCTGAGTACCTAAGGCTGTTTGCATGCAAGTCCAAAATCTAGAAGTGAATCGTGAATCTCTATCGAATATAATATTTTTAGGTACTCCATGAAATCTGATAATTTCATTTATGAATACTTGAGCTATGTCAACAACATCGTAAGTATCTCTTACGGGAATGAAATGGGCGCTTTTTGTTAATTTATCCACCACTACCAAAATGACATTGGGTTTTTGAGAAGTAAGAGGTAGTCCAGTGATAAAATCCATAGAAATGGTCTCCCATTTAGACATAGGAATGTCGTGGGGTTGTAAGAGGCCCGCTGGGTGACAATGATCTGCCTTTACTTGCTGACATTCCAGACATTTTTCTGCAACAAATTGAGTGATATCGCGCTTCATACCTGACCAAAAGAAGAGTTTCTTGGTGTCCGCATACATTTTCCCTACTCCAGGATGAGCACAATATACTGCTCTGTGGGCTTCCCCAAGAATGGTATCTCGAATATTTGTATCCTCAGGAATATACATCCTTCCATGGAATTGTAAGATTCCGTCGTTTTCTAGTTCATATCCCTCGAACTTCGATTCTTTTGCCCTTTTTCCCTCAAGACTTGCTCTCACTTTTAAATACCAGCTATCTTTTATAAGATGATCCAGTACTCGTTGTCTTAAGTCTACTTTAATGGGTATGAGAGAAAATATCTGAGGTCTTCTGCTTAAAGCATCTGCTACTACATTTTCTTGTCCCTTAATGTATGATATCCCGAAGTCATATTCACTTAGAAATTCACTCCATCGCCTTTGTCTGGCATTTAAGTCTCTTTGGGTGAACAAATATTGTAGACTTTGATGATCGCTTTTAAGTGTAAAACTTCGTCCCACTAGGTAGTGTCTCCAAATTTTTAAAGCTAGCACTACAACGGCTAATTCTAAATCGTGAGTAGCATAGAGTTCTTCATGAGGTTTTAATTTTCTGGAAGCATATGCTATTACTCCTCTATCCTGCATCAACGCTGCACCCAGTCCTTGTTTGGATGCATCAGTACATACTATAAAATCTTTGTCCATGTCAGGGACTCTTAGTGTCAGTGCACTGGTGAGTAGTCTTTTGAGTTCAGAGAATGCTTTTCTACATTCCTCAGTCCATTCATACTTAACACCTTTCCACTGAAGGGTTGTAATTGGCTTTGTGATTTTGGAGAACCCCTCCACAAATCTTCGGTAATAACCGGCTAAACCCATAAAGCTTCGTATCTCATGAGCATTTTTCGGTATTGGCCAATCCATGATCGCTTTTACCTTCTCAGGATCTACTGAAATCCCTTCACCTGATATGATGTGTCCCAAATAATGAATCCTTTCCTGAAAGAATGAACACTTGGATAGTTTTCCATACAACTGGCGTTCTCTAAGACAGGACAATACTATCCGCAAATGATCTTCATGCTCTTTTTTATTTTTGGAATAGATGAGAATATCATCTAAAAAGACTCGCACAAATTGATCAAGATATTTACGGAAAACACTGTTCATAAGATTCATGAATACGGCTGGCGCATTTGTTAACCCAAATGGTACCACAGTAAATTCATAATGTCCAAAACGTGTCCGGAATACAGTCTTGGAAATATCATTTTTAGAAATCCTTAGTTGATGATAGCCTGATCGAAGATCAATTTTTGAAAAGACAGCAGCTCCTTTCATTTGATCGAAAATATCGTCGATTCGAGGCATAGGGTATTGATTCTTTACTGTAGCTCGATTCAAGTCTCGATAATCTATGCATAATCTTAAAGATCCATCTTTCTTCTTCACAAAAATTACAGGAGCGCCCCAAGGTGATGTGCTGGGCCGAATATGCCCTATATCTAGTAGTTCCTTCAATTGAATTTGTAGTTCCTGAAGATCTGGAGCTGTTATTCTATAAGGTGTTTTAGAGATTGGTTGGGTACTTGGTTTTAATTCAATAGTGAGATCCAATTCTCTTACCGGGGGTAATCCAGGTAGTTCTTTTGGGATACATCTGGGAATTCGGCTAACACCGGATATTGTCCTAGGGATGGCCCTTTTCCTTGGCTTACTTCTTGAATTACATAAGCCTGACAACCTTTCCTTAAACAACGCTTCATCTGCATTGCTGAAATGTAGTGTAAAGAGACTTCCCTTTTGATTCCTTGAATTTGGATTACTTCGCCTTCATCATTTATGCCTATAATTCTTTTCCCATAACAGTCTACCCAAGCTTGGTGAGCTTCTAGCCAATCCATACCTATGATAAGATCATACGTTCCTAATGCTGTGACATAAACTTTCAGTGTAGTCGAATAGACCCCTAGGTCAATTTTGCATTGATCCACACTCAAGCCCACGGCTTGGAGTTCTCCTGAGGCCATTTCCACTTGATGGAAATCATTTTGTCTACGAGCTGCCAACCCACATTTGTTTAATGCATATGACGAAATGAAACTATCTGTGGCACCAGTATCAAATAAGATTTTGAGTCTTATACCATTGATAGTACCTGAAGATTCCACTACAGTGGATTGATGTGCTGCTTGGTCGTGGTCGACCACTGCATGAATTCTATGATTACCTCGATTGTTTGATATCGGTTCCTTTCCAGTCCTATGCAATATATTCAACGAAGCTTCTGGGCAGTCACGTTGAAAGTGCGGTCCCCCACATCCCCAACAATTAAGTTGCGTTGATCCTCTTGAGTCAGGGCGTGAATTCCTAGAGAACGAGCTTCGTCCTCTCGTGTTGATTCCCCTCGAATTTCTTCCTCCACTAGCGGTCCCTCGAGATGCCCATGGACTGGTGTTTGATGATCCCGCGGCTATAGTGTTTACTGCCATGGGAGCTCTCGTCCCTATATTTCTTGGGGTAAACCTATTACCGTAAGGTGGCATCGAGCTACCTCCTCTGAAGAAGTTCTGGGGAGCCTTTCCTGGAAATCCTGATTGTAAAGGTCCTACTGGCCCCATATCTTTTTTGATTCCTAGGTGCTCTTCAGCATAACGACCACATTCAACCGCCTCAGCTACTGATGACGGTTTCCACATGATTACTAATGCTCTAATGCGAAGGTTTAACCCAAATATGAAGCGTTCAACTTGACGTTCATCAAAGTCTAAGTAGTGAATTTATTTTACAAGCTCCATAAACCTTATCTCGTACTCTTCCACTATTTTATTTCCTTGAATTAATGTATGAAAGGCTCTGGCTTGCTGTTGTTGAAAGTATGGAGGTAAATACTTTGCGCGGAACCTTTCCTCAAATAGTTCCCAAGGGACATTATCTGATGTAAGGTGCAGCTGCTTTTCCAAGTTTCCCCACCAAATCAAGGCACTTTCCTTTAGTTGAAACACGAAAATTTTTGTTTTTGCCGAAGAAGAATATTCTCTTAACCTAAAGCATCTGTTCATTCCTTCCAACCATGCTTCAACGCATTCACCTGCTCGACCTCCTGAGAATTCTGGGAGTCTGATTTTCTGAAGCTCCCTAGAAATGTCCTCTTTCGATCTTCTGGGCTCAAAATTCTTTGGTTCCGCTGAACTGGTAGCCAAATGTTGAAATTCCTCCTTGGTTTTAGCCTTAGTTGATTCTTTTAATGTCTTCAATAAGGCTTCCAAGGAGTTCATTATCATAGTCAACTCTGGCGCTGGGGCGATTGATGTTGATAATGTCTTGGTGGTGACGATGGTGATGGTGGTGGCGATGGGGACGATGATGGCGACGGTGGCGGCTCTAATGGTGGTGATGCTGCCCGATCATGTCGTCATCGCTCATAAGTCCTTACCATTGTAATGGTTCCTGAACATATCACAAAATTTTATAAAAATTTTGAGGTAGACAGTTGAATTTTAACATATAGTTTCTTTTGCAACATCATATTCAAAAATGGGTATAGTTTTGCTATTTTTATCCGCTAGGCGGATCTTACTGGTACCGAGGTCAGGGAGGGTGGTCTCGCGACCTCCTTGTCCTTATGCAGAGTATTCTATCCTAATATGAAGAATGCAATAGTGTATGGTCATTAGCTCCTAAGTAAAACATCTAAGAAGGTCATACATATTTATTAAATAACCCTGAGTATATTGACAACGATGGTAAAAATGAGAATCCAACAAAGAAATCATGTTTTGATTACTATTACCAGTTGTGGTAGACAAATTATCTGATGCGAATGATTGAGTAGATTCTTTTTATCTTCATCAGTTAAGAGGTCTACTGTCTATGTGACTAAAATAATGTATGAGTAAGTTTGTGATTTTCTTAATATCACATATATTTTACTTATTAATTCCTTTTATGACACGGTTTAGTATTTAGTATTTACTAAGTCTTCTTGTACTCCAGAAGATGAATTAATAATACCAGGGTACTCTATGCACGGTTCTTCAAAAGTTGCATACTGAGAGACACACCAAAGGAAGAAACTGTAAAATATGTGTTTTGGAACTGCATAATTTCTTGAACTTATTGGGTACGGGTCTCTCAAATTCTACCCCTCTTAGTTGTTCCTTTCAACTGGAAATTGGCAATTCTAGGAGGCTATGAATGATCAAACAACATAACAGGGAACCTATCAAGTTAGAATTGATTACTGTCAAGGAACACAAAAACGAACCTGTTAGAAGGGTTCATTTTCCTTTGGAAGGGGTGTATAACAATTTGCAATGATGACTAGTCTAATGCTTGACTTGGACAGTTGACTGCATTTAGAGTTGATCTGGCAGAACAGATTACAACCACAATATATGTGTATAGAAAAGATGTAGACTCTATCCAGACCGGTGCTAAGGTGAATGCATTGGCTCTGCTTACAAAAGATGGGAGGGAGAGTTAGTTGCAGTATTTAAACAAGGCAACTGATGGTCTTGCAGTTTGCTGATGTAACCATTCTTTTTACTATAATATAAAATAGCTTTCCAGACAGCAGTTTGTATAGCTAAGGCAGACACACTTGCTCTCCTTCCCTATAATAGAAGAGGGGACAATAGCAATGTTGTCTATTTAACTGATGGCTTGCTGATGTATCATGTAATGCTATTTTTACTAGTAATATAAGTGGTTCATAAGGCTGGACCAAGAGAGAAGTAGTGTTCAAGCAATCACTTTCCTAGTAACCAGGAAAGGAAGGGAAAAATCTTGCCACTTGATTCAATGACAATAAATCACATTTTATAAAAGGAACATGCCTTCTCATCTATAGGAAGAATGTTAAAGACAAAATAACGTCCACTGACATGAAATCATTTGTGCATTTATGGTAACCATTGAAGAAAGCATCACACAAATTCCAGTCTTCAATAATGAGTTGGCCTTGGCGTAGAACTTTGGTGGCTTCAACCAAGCTTATATACATAAAAAACTATCAAGGATATCATGAGAAATGCTGTTAAATGCAAAATTGTCACAACAGATTATTGGAGAAGACTTTTGTGACATGACAAGCAATCATGTAGTAAGAGGATGTTGGCAATGCTTGCTAGAAAGATTAAAGTAGATCTCCAGGACAAATATGACATACCTGCCTCTATGAAGCAACAAGGGCAATAAATGTTTGAACATGTGAAGTGCCTCATAAATATTGTCCAGTATAAGAGAGAAACCATTCTACATGCAATGTCATTTAAATGTGTTAGCAAACTTCTTTATTATATGATGCTGAACTGAAGGAGGAATGTGAATAGCAAAGATTCAAGTGAGAGTATTGTAATAGGAATAACCAGACCTATATAGCCAATTTTTTTAAAGGATAAAAACAAGGAATGAGCTAAAAAGTAAAGAGAGGTTTGACACAGTAAAAGATGCATAGCATGTCAGAGATGAATTGTTATTCTGTAGTGCTAGCAACACCAGAGACACATTTGGAGTCCACAAAAAGGTGAATACCCAATGACAAAGGGAAATTTTCATTTCTCATCCAAGCTACAGATCAATTGGAGTGCTGGAGTACATATGGGAAAGTTGGAATCAATGACCCTATAATTAAGGTTCAATTTTCAATGAGGACACAAAGCACACTGAGAAAACCAGAAGAAGTTTTCCTGCAAACAATCTGTAAGAGTAAAATTAAAAAGACTGTATTCCCATTCATTTCCTCCGACCACCTAAGCATTTTATGAGACCAAATATGTTTATGACTGTGGAATGGAAACAATGAAGAAAAAAAAAAAAAAAAACAAACTATCATCCAACAAAAATAAAAATAATTCCACCAGCAACAAAAGTCAGGATTTGATAATAGACAAGGGCAACATAATGATATTATATTACTATCCCAGAATTCAAAATTAAACATTAAGCAGGATTGGATGTGACCCATTTTGTTTCATTCACAATCTCATTCCTTACTTTTCTATCTCAAAAATTCTATTTCTGAGACTTCTCTGCCTTGAAATTGCTTCAACTGTTATAAAAGATGTATGGTAGAAATTTGAAAGTAAACCTTGAAAGATATTAAAAGTCACTGACAGCAAATAGATGTCAGAAACTCGAAGAAGCAATTTATAAAAGTAACCCAATTGCAAAATCAATTTGGGATATTTTCAACTGTACGCAACAGAGTCCATGAATAAAATATAAGGCCGTCTCCACAGTTCACTAACGTTGATACCGTTGTAGCTGAGTCCATCGTTGTCCTTCCGCGTCATGAATAATTTTTTTTTTTTTTTTAAAGTCGTTCAACGATTTTTCTTTTTAATAAGATTAAATGAAATAATATTTATGCACCCATATTAATCAGATATTACACAGGCACGTTTATAGCGATGATAACGCTGGCAATTTAAGACGCCAACACCCGTCGTTTGACCACCCGAAAGGTGGAACCATGCAGACACGCGGGGTCATAGATTCGAAATTTGTGGCGGGGATTCCTTCTCCTCCCACCTCAATTGAAAGCGATCGGTGAAAAGAAACATCAACAGGACAGTATCGCGTGGAGGATTTGCATCCTTGCTTTCTTCCAGGGCTTTTCTATATTTGCAGGGAAGGCTCAATCGTGCATAAAATCCGAGATTTTGCCAACGGCTTAAGCATTCTTTCATTTTTATCACCGCTGAACCCTCTAGTAGAACTCAGGAAGCAATGGCCTCGCACTTGGACTTGAAATAAATTGGGGATCATAAAAGTTTTAACACTAGAATGTCCGAGAGAGTAGTATGGGCCACTTCATCCAAACAGGGATTAAGGTCCGCTGCAGCTTGAGCAGTTGTAGCCAGACTTCCCTTCTCTTGTTATCTAATTCTTCTTATGTCGAAATTTCTTTCAATAAGTTAAAACACTACCCAGTTTTAGGGCTCTCCATGAAGTTGCAATAACATCATAAAACGGCTCCTAGGGCTCAATGAATAATCGTTATCGACCACATGACAACCATTCTGTACATATTTATCACTTTAAGAATCATCTGAATAGTCATACAACAAAAAAAAAAATATACTCCCTTCTCATAGGAATTCCAAAATTATGGAACATATTGCAACAAAACAAACCGCAGGGATTATCTAAACAGAGGATGAAAGAGATGAACAAAATGTGCGTCTAGTTGATTCGCTCAGTCAGAAATCGAAAAGGCAAATAAAAGTCATAATTGCTTCTAGAGTCATCAAAATTGTGAATTGTTTACATATTTGGAGTTAATTATTCACCAATTCAGGAATGACCGAATGACTATTCTGTATCAACTAAGGGGATTTCATGCCGCGTTCAGACGGGTCGGTACTCGGTATTATATTTTGCTCTGTCGAACCTATGCAACAGAATAAATGCAAACACACAGCAAAAGATTGACAGAAAAACAGGAAAATTACAAAGGTTTGAAAACTATAAGGGCCTATGAGGTTGAAAGGGTTTGAACACGCTCTCTGATACCATATGTAAGAACCATAAACTGAAATGCAGGAAGCATATAGAAATTTTAAATTTTGTACTTACCTGGACTGCTATCTGATCCGGTGAAGTTGATGATGTTGCTACTGCTTTGCTCCAATTATCCGGGAGACCAATTCCACCCAGCCAGGCTGAGCAGAGACTGGCTGCTCAATCCAGTAAGCTTCTCACAGAAGTTCACTGTCCCCCGTGCCCAGAACCTCAGACGGATTAAAGCTCTTCCAATGGCAGATCTCTCTCACTTGGTGAATCCCTCCTCCTGGTTTCTCACTCCGTTCTTCCAGCCCCCTTTCTCGGTTCAGACCTCCGGTTTTAACTGTGGGCTTGGCGGTGGCCGCCCTCCCACCTGCAGCCACTGCCTTCCCTCCTCCCGACACGCCTTCCATGCATTTTTGCGGCTCTCAAATATTTTGCCCCTGCTGTCTTATGTCTGTTCTTCTGTATCCTGTTTGATTTATGCACCCCTTATATAAGGGTGTTTTTTTTTTTTTTTTGATTTTATTTTATTTATAAGGTTTTAATTTTATAAAGTTTTATATATTTTTATAAAGTTTAAAATTTATGTTTATAAAGGTTTAATTTATATATTTTTATAAAGTTTAAATTTATATTTATAAAGTTTAATCATATTTATTTTAAAGTTCAATTCATATTTGTTTTAAGGTTTATTATATCTGTTTTAATATAAAGTTAAAACTTTATGTTAGTGGATTAGTTTAGATGGGTTGTTACATTCGCCAAAACCCACAAAAACCCAGAGAGGGTTTGGCTTGAATCCAACCTCCCAAATTTGGCCTACTCTATGGCCTACGCCCTCCAAACTGCTCCAAGAATACGGCCTGCAAGGAATGGTCGTGAAATCCTCCTCCAAGCTCTGAAAGGGAAGCAAACACCACTCCAAGTATTTCCTCTAACCTCCACGACAAAGCTCATCCCCAAGGACTGATACTCTACCCACCATGTGAGCCCCAAGTGCTGCCTCTGCGCTGGCCCAGGAAGTGCGAAAGTCACACTGCAAAGCAATAAGCCCAACCAGCTCCCAAACTCTCCCAAATGCCAACAATCCTCCGTTGCCCCCTCTCTGGAAAATCTCTCACCCAAACTCCATTGCAAAACATCACAAACAAACTCAGCCTCCTCTTCACTGCGTCCTCCAGTAATACGCACCACCTGGAAGTGAATGCCGCTGTTGGAAATCACAGTGAGATCCTCCTCCTGAAGAAAACCTTCCTAGTGTGGCACTCGAAGTCCCCCGAAGAAAGGGTGAGCTCTTCGCTTGAAGAACTTGGAGAGATGCCTTCCTTATATAGATTTCATGGAGCACTTTTCCCTTCAATTTTACCTCCATCATGGGCCCTCACTTAACAACCTTCATGCAAAACTTAACCACCTCCATGCAAACCGAACTAGGGAGTGCGTATTTCCCTAGTGTAGGTGGCCCCCATGTGTAATTTAACCACAACAAAATAACTTCTCCTAAGTCTAATCTCCTAATAAAAATCGAATGGGCCCCACTATCTCCAAAATTGGCCCCAAAATGCAATAATTATTCTTGTTCTAAATTAATTTAGGAAGGGACATGACATGTCCTCAAAGGTGAAACACACCTCCAAATATATAGAAAAGGCCTCAAACAATGTGTCTTTACCCAAAAGTACCTCAAAAGGTGAAATATGCCTCCAATAATGTGTATTCACCCAAAAACAGTTCTCCTCAAAGGAGAAACATGCTTCCAAATATGTGGAAGCTTCTTCATTAGGGTTATTTCTAACCCTTTCTTTCCTAAAACATAACCTAGTCATCTCCTTGAAGAGGGTGTTTAACCTTAGGTGGGCCTTTGGCCAAGCCGAAGTGCAATTTAGTGCCATATGCACCTTTCTAAAAAGGGTGTTCCTTCTTTTAGGTTGATTAACTTGTGATTGCCATTAAACTCCAAGGATCCCATGCCAAACTAGTTAGATAAAAAGGTCCATGAAAATGCAAAATGAACTGTGCATTTTCAAGGGATAACAATGCCTTCCCATTGATTTTCCTAACAATCCATTTCGCTGCCAGCACTATCATTGCATTCAACATATATTAATCAAATATGATCCCTCCATCATCCCTTGGTTAAGTACATGTGTCCCATGATACTAGTGGAAGGCCTCTCTTCCCTCTTTGTCTTCCTAATAGGAATCATCTAAGAATTTTTACCCTACCTATGACCTGAAGGAGATGACAGAAGCAAGAGGAATATGCTATAGTGATTCTACCTGCCAATGGTATATCTCTGTAAGACAATCTCAGAAGCTTGCTTTCAAAGTTGTTTAAGACCCGTTCTCACCAGTCTTTTGGATAGACATCAATTCCAAAGGGAATACCCAAGTATCTTGTAATTTGATTTTTTTGGATAATCTTCCTTTTCTTTTCAAGGCAGTATGGTAGGCCCCATTTTCCAGACTCCAGTCATACAGGCTCGCATATCCTCTTTGCTTACTACTGCTCTTGTTGCTCAACAAACATGGCTAGAGTCCAGACATTACATTATTCCACCAAGAGAACTTTGGGTGACTTTTGGGGTAAGAGTAGAATCATCAGCACCATGCACGTTACCGTCCACCAACTGAAACATGAGTACCTTGGCTTTACCCTTGCACCCAAGTGGCATCAAGGAGATAGCCTAAAGCATCTGCTACAAACTAAGAAACAGAGCATGATCCTCTGGGCCTGTGTATCTGTATTCCACATGTCAGACACACTAGGACATATGTTGGACATGTCTTGAAATGCTGAGAAACATCTTGGAAACTTTTCTTCAAAGTTTTCATGCAGGAAACAATGGAAAATATTTCTGGATTGTTCCCCAGTGGTTTTATACCAGTTTCTACATTGGAAACATTTCATGGTGTGGAAAATTGGGAAGGGTTCAAGCCTTAGCAACATTGCTTTACCCATCTGGTCGTTCCTTGTAAGTGACTGCAATGTGTATCTGTCAACTTTTTTATCTGCTGGAATATATTAATATGACTTGACTAGAACTTTTTCTATAGAATTTTCTCTATATTTTATCTCATAACCTATTGATGTACATAAAGTACATAACTAGAAAGAGAAAGTATAAGTAGTTATCTGTTTTGTGCTTTGATAGCTAGTTTGTCATCGTTATAAATATGAAGTATCAAAAGCTCATCTTCTACCAAAGTCAAACTGATATTTCAAAGGTCTTAATACTTGAATGAGATGAACAAAAATAGGTTTCTAGTCGGGTTAATTTTTTTTTGATGTGGCAATTCTTATAGTATCACTGTTGAGATTCTAATGGAACTATATTAAACTCTGTATATTGAATGGTATATCGATAGTTCTCACAGAAAGCATTAGAGGATAACTACCATTAGTTGTTTGGATGTTCACAGTGCTGTAAACAGTTTTTACTTTGCTTTATCTTAACAAGACACTACAATTTGTTTTCAACTATGGATGCAGTTCTCAAAGGAGGGACGAAGCATTTTTTCAAGTGGAGACATAACAAATCTCATCCCAGATAAGGAGGCTGGCATTGCTGTCCTTGAGGAACCAGAACATCTCACCTGGTACCATCACGGGAAGAGATGGACAAAAAAATTTCAGTATGTTATTGGTATTGTCCATACTAACTACCTTGAATACGTAAAGAGGGAGAAAAATGGGAAGTTGAAAGCTTTCTTTTTAAAGCATGTGAACAATTGGGTCGTTAGAATATACTGCAATAAAGTGAGTATCATTTTTGTGCACTGTTTATCTGAAGTACTTGTTCTCAGTTTTGAATTGTTTGATGATTTAGAGTTATTCTGTATTATTGTCTTTAAAAATGCAATCAAAATAATACCTTAGCATGATGCTTTAAGCAATTTTATAACAATGCCATGCTCAAATCAACCGATAGATTGACAACAAATAATTACAGTGCCATAGCATTTCAATAGCTTGTTTTTGTACCCAAGGGTTTTGTGTGTGCACGGTTGCTATTTTCTGATGAACAATGTTTGAGGAGGCCAAACAAGATGTTACAAGCACAAAACTTCAATGCGAAAAACACTCTCACACAAGAAATAAAACCTACTAGGAAGTATGAAAGTAAAAAAAGGAGTTTGTCGGAATTGTACACCTGTTGCATACTCATTTGTATTAGAATATATATAGGATTGTAGGAGAGTGATCATTTTGGACTCAGTCCCCAAAAAAGAATAAAGTTGGCATGTGATCATTTTGGACTCAGTCCCCAAAAAAGAATAAAGTTGGCATGTGATCATTTTGGTCCAAGTCACCTGAAAAGGACTGAATACTTTTGTACTGAAGTACCAAGGAGATAAAGTAACTACAATATGAATGTGACTACATCCCACTAGAATGCCTCATCAATTCCTCTGAGAATATAGGATATCGTCCCTTATTTCTGCAAAGCATGGAAGTACTATTTGCTCAAATGTTGATTGAGACATCCACTTGACTTGAGTTGGAAAACTGCCTTTGTGGTCAAACAAGTAAATTGGTGTTCTCATGTTGCCTAGTAGAATGGGCTCAAACATCAAGAAGTCTTTTATGTACCAAATCACTACATAACCATAAAGGACAACAAATTCATTGATGAAATGCATATTTCAAGTGAATGAGTGAATAATAAGCTTGATAGAAGATGAGATGGTTAATCAAGTGAGTCTCCTTGGACCTTGGTTCATATATAGGAGATAAAGAGGGTTTATGAGACATCCTACACTATTAGGCTGATTACAAATACTAATAATGAATGAGGCTTAACATCATAACATAGTCGCCCCTTAAAAAATCCTTGCCCTCAAAGCCATGTAATTGATGAGTTTGTTTCATGACTTGCTCATCTTTGTAGAATTTCATGACGTTGAGTTTTTTACGCAATGCCGAAATTTCACCATGTTTACTTTAGGTTTCATGAATTTATTCCCTATGAAGTTTCAGCCCTAGGGCTGATCTGAAATATTAAATTACAGCACTAATATTTCTCATCCTTTTAACCCAATTTTGTCTAGCAGCCCAACGGATAAATACCATGTAAATGTACTTCAATACCACAGTACTACATCCCTCAAGGCACACTTTTCAAGGCATATAACTGATTTAAAATGTCTTATTACAGCTGATTATAACAGTAGCAATTCTGCTCCTTTGTCTTCCAGATATGTATTAAATCACTTAACCAATTTAGTGATATGTTATGTCAAAACAGCATGAACACCGGGGGCTGAAATCTACTCAATCAAGAAGATAACATAAGCTGAAAAACAAATTTACAAGTGCATAATATTTGGACAACTGGAAACTTCATACATATATGTAAAAAATGAAGTACATATCATAGCTTTATCACAAAGCTAGTACAAGCCAACCTCTCCAAACCCTAGCTAGGGAAACCATAAGCAAACCCTAGCCACCAACTCCTCCTAGCTAGGGATCACACCCAATCAAAGCTGGTCTCTCCACCAAATATTCTCAACATGCTCGCATCAACATTGATAAGTATTTGGCATATACAACAAGCTTGTTAACCCAAGATCTCCATAGTAGACCCATTTTCTTCCTTAGGGTTTGAAGAACCTAGCCATGTTCCATCACACAAGTACATGGCAAGAAAAATCTAGTACTAGCCTCCAAATCTGTATGTCCATTCGAAGGTTTGAATCCTCAAATCAAGTCTTGTTCCAAGAAAGGCATCACAACCAACTCAATGCTCATCAATCTAGTCTCTCGACGATCTTTCCCTGACATGACATCCGACAAGAACAAGGCTTTAAACTCATGCATGTGTTAGCTCCACTCCCCATGTCTTTTACTATGGTAGAAATCCTAGCACTAAAACAAGAGCCATAATAACCATCATCATCTTCAACATCACGTTCTTCTCTAGGGTTTACATGCATAATAGAAACCCTAGCATCATAAGCAAAAACCCTAACATCACACAAGAGCAATCTTTCCATGAATATCGAAGACATCCCTCGCTCTCCTCTTCTCCTAGATTTTTCTCACGAACCCTTGCATCTATATCCTAGGGTTTCTTCATGAGCCCTAGTGTCTTGCTCTCTACAAGGCCTCTCCCTCCAAGGGTTTTCTCATGAACCCTATTGTTGTGCTTCCTACAAGAATTCTTTCTCTCCTAGGGTTTCCTCATGAACCCTAATGTCATACTTTCTACAAGACATCTCCAAGACAAATATAAAGATACAGTGCAATGACAATAAATATAATAGTTCTCTCCTCCCTCTATATATAGAGCGAAGGTGAGGGAGGATAAAATAAAACAAGGACACCATTCCATACAAGTAACCAACAAAACAACCCCACATGGAGTGCTTTACAATTCAAGAATGTACATGTGTCAAACTAGGGCTTATCCCACCCTCAAAGTGAAATTCCCTCCAAGCATGATCCACCTTGGGCTCAACACTTCTCCTATAAGATGATGCACTCTTCAACAAGCTATTAGTCCAAGTCATGTGGCTTGCTATTCAAGTGTTCTCATGCAAGGTGTTTCTTTGCTAACTGTGAGTCACATGTCCTCGCATGTGCCAACTGCTACTTTCATGTGTTCCAATATGGTCACTAAGCTTCAATGCTCCTCTACATGTGTTTGGGTTCATCACCAACCTCCATGAAATGTTCTCCACAATCCTAGCATCCTCAAGTCAAGTGTCCAACCTCCAAGGTGTATATCACCTAGTCCCAAGTTCCAAGGGTCAAGTGCCCTCTTTTAAGTGCTTAGTGTTCCTCCTCCTAACTAGGTACCTCTTCTATTCGAGCAACTAACTCTGCCATTGTTTGCACTTAATGGGTTAATCATCATGTCAATTAGGAATGACCTACTAAACGAAGGTGCCATGCCAACTCTCTAATTGTGTAATGTTCCAAAATAGGAAGAACAATGATATGCAAGCAAATAGCAAAGTTACACCACATAAAATTTTAAAATAATCTATTAAACACCCAGAACAATCAGAAATATGGAAGCAGCTAAGCTATTTTATAGAGTACAAATTTATGGAAGGAATAAACCTGGGCTTGTCGTTTTGGGAAAGAGGAGAAATGCCTAGGTGAAGCAATGATAACCCAGAAACTGTCCAACTGATGCTCTGCGTTGCCCCAACAAATATGTAATGTTTGCTTCAAATATATGGCTGAAAACCCCACCTACGGTGCTCATAAAATTCTGCAAATATATTTTTGAGGTCCTTGTCAAAAACCCAAAAAAACCCAGAAATGGTTTGGCCTGGTTTTGATTTCCAAAATCGACCCCCAAAAAGGTATTGTGCAGTCCCCAACAATTCTGCATTGTCTGCTGCAAAGATACGGCTGAAAACTCCACCTTCGGTGCTTAGAAAATTCTACCAATTTATATCTGGGGTCCTTGTCAAAAACCAAGAAAAACCCATAAATGGTTTGGCCTGGTTTTGACCTTTATAAAATCAACTCCCAAAAGGCCCTGCGCCCTCCAAATCTGCTGAAGCGCATTGCTTGCCAATACACCAGCAAAATCCTCCTCAAACAGTCCGGAAAGGTAGCAATCAACTCCACCAATACTTCCCTTATTTCTCTTGGCAAGCAATAGCCCTCCAGTAGAATGCTACAGTGGCCACACTAGATACACTATTGCGTCCTCTAGAAATACACACTGCTGGGGCGAACTGAATACAAATGCTGGAAATCTCTCTACAAATCTCCTCCGGATGATAATGGATGAACCTCTCTAGGGTGGCACTCGAAGTCCCCCGAATAAAGGGTGAGTTCTCTGCTTGGAAAACTCTTGCTAAAAAGCAACTGACCCGGCTAAACAGCGCATGCAACATAATCAAATTCAATAAGCCAAGAATGCCAAATGAAGTGTGTTGCCTTCTTTTTATAACTTCCATGGAGCCTTTCTTCCCGCCTTTTCTTCCCTCATGCATTTCGAATCATTGGCTTAGGGAGTGCATATTTCTTATGTGGGTGGTCCCCATATATCATTAACAAAACAAAATAATATAAAATTAACTTGCCTCTAACTTCTAAGTCTTCTATAAAAAATCAAATGGGCCCTGTCTTCACCAAAATTGGCCCCCAAAATGTAGAAATAAATCTTGTTCCAAAATAATTTAGGAAGGGACATTACAGTCCTCCCCGCCAAAAATTGCTTGTCCTCAAGCAATGCCTGAACAAGTGCCCTCTCTGACTGTTGATCACCACTGTAACCACCAAATATACCAAGGTCCCAAATGTACCATTGAGTCGTCCCCAATCTCAACACTGTCCCAACATGAAGGAATCCCTTGATACCAGGATCCCAAGCCATCCTAATCAATGTGAAGCACACCTTGATCCACTCGCTATCCAACTAAATATAGGTACCAAAAGCCCTTTGCATACTAGCAATAAGTAGAACATCATGATAATGTAGGACTTTGCCCAACTCCCCATGAAATTTCCCTTTGAGTAGTCCATCTCATGCACTACGAGAGTAAACTCCTGAAGATGCAATCCTATCTTAGTGGAATTGAACACTCATCTACCCGGGCCTCCCCTGATCTCCTCATGTCGATCACCTTACCACACTGGTGAAGTTCCCCACACCATCAACGAATCACTAAAACCAAATGGAAGATTTAGATGACCCTCCCCTGTAGAAACTAGCTCACCTCTACGAGTAGCTAAACTGCTTAGCCCTGTTATGCCAGAATCCCTTGCTCGTCATTGTTAGGTCCCTACACTAGTAGTATAGCATGTTAGGTCCCTATACTACTAGTGTAGGGACCTAACAATCGTAGAAGGAACCTATCCTGCTGACATCGCGACACTCTAGTCATGACTGTCTGCCTAGCATGCTCGTACGAGAGCCTCCTCTCCCATAACTCTCAACCATAATCTATGCAATGATTGAGGCTAGGCCAATCTTGCGAAAGCGACTCAACAATGCCAACACCTATCATTCCATGGATAGCCCTAATCCTGAGCGACAATTTACCTCGTCCTATGGTGAGGGCTTCGGTGATCCCCCATATGTCCGGCTATGAATGAATCAGTGTGCCTGTTATCCTGACCATGCTCATTGAAGAGTGGAGTATCCCGCCAATCCACTGGATCCCATAACCATACTGGAGGTCCACAACCCCCAATCCTCTTTGCTTGTCGCTGTGATATGCTGTTAGCTGTTGGGACCCCTCTATGCCCCATCTCTACCTCCTGTAGGTATCCAATAGGTAGGCACCGAGCATCAAGAACTGGTGCTGCGAATATCCATCTGCTTTGTGCCTACCGAATCACACAACGAGATATGCTAACCCAGCTCTTGATGATGTGCCCGGGTATTGCCAGAAGCCTAGGCATCATCCTGCCAACAAGGAATACCGTCCTCCGCACCTCATGCTCACCTAACGCCTCAAGTTGTCCAACTGAAAAAACACCATGTAACTCCCTCTCGGTCACCTTCCAAAGTGTGAGCCTAGGGGTGGAATATATGCTACCTCAACAATCAACCATGTCATCCCTAAGCCTGTAACTGTCAACTCGTGCACCTACCAAGTGTCTCAACTAGAGAGTCTCCTCTCGGCCCATGACACACGGTGTCTTATCCAACTGCCCAGGGTGAGCTTCCCATGCTCTGTTGCCTAAATGGAGAGTGTCAAAGGGCAACAACCAAACACTCTGCGACTATAAGCGACACTGGAGGATGATGGGTGGGTATGTCCCAAAGAGTATGATCAAGAGTTGCAGGAATGCTCGAGAGTAATCCTACGGACGACCCTCTCTCCGCCTCGGATCTACTGTTAACTCCCTCTAGGCCTTGCCTCCATTAGACATGGTGTCCGTAGATGCTCAACAATGTCCTCATCAATCCTAGGTGAGTTGCATCCAATGGTACACCTATTGTCCCTGTCCATAAGTCTCCCTGGAGGCAATGCTTCAAGAGCTCGTTGTGCCGCATCATGTGTCACTGCATACCACCAAGTACCACCGCACTCCTCGACATGCCACTGTACATCACAACCTGTCCTTGTACACCACTGGATACCCCTGGCTACGACTATATCATCCTATGTCCTGCCTGTGTCACTACACCTGTCACTCCCCGCACGTCCTTAATGCGATGCGAGTCACTCCTACCCCACAGTGTAAATCGACTTGTTGTGGTATACCACCATGCATCTCCATGCTCCTCTGCAGACCACTGCTCCTCGCTGCATAGCCCTGCACACCACTGGGCACTATGGCCTAGAATTGGGTCTGTATGCATCAGGCCACATCCCTTTTTATAACACTAGACGCTACAACCTGGCTCTGTGCAGTCTTGTGTACCACTACCTACTATCATACCACCTTCTAACATATGGTATCCCACATGTGCCAAAGTGTCTGCCACTCTCCTAGTGACCCCACCATGACACACGTCATGTCCCCTCGTCCGTTGTGGTAGACTTGAGCACCCTAACTCCACTCCTGCTAGAGGGGATATCTCTTCTGTGTTGATCCTTTGTGATCCCTGAGTCCTAAACCTCAATGGGAGAACATCGTCTCCATACATTATTTGGTCCGGTGGCCTACCCACGCCACCTCCTCCAACCAGCTCCTGCCAGAGAATGCTAATCATCTTGCGACCCCATGCGCAACCAACATGCCAATACAATCCATGGAGCCTACTCACAAACTACCTGTCTGCTAATGCTGACTGGAATTCCGCTAGGGAATGTATGTGCTTAGTCACTGGGTCGACTACCTCATCAATGCCATAGCCATCCCACATGTCTGATATCAGATAGGGAGCTCCACTTGGATCCTAGTGCCAACTTGGGTCTCCAATGCCCTCGGTGTCTGAGAGCTCCCACTGAGCCTTACTCCAGACCATAGTTTTAAAACTCCGACTCCGACTCCGACTCCGACTCCCACTCGGCCGAGCAATGACTCCGACTCCGACTCCGAAACGGTAATGACTCGGCCGGCTCGTTTTCAATGACTCTGTCGTTGTAAAAAATACATTAAATATTTAGTTTTTTTATAAAAAAACATAATTTTGAAGATTTTAAACATAATTTTAAAGATTTTCATTCATGTTTCCAAACACACAGCATTATAATATAGATGGAAGACAACATATGATCAAAGTAGGCTCATGAACCAATCCATTATATCAAATGTAACCCAATGGCAATACATAGTCAACTGTCATACATGATCAAAGACCTCAAAACAAAAAACACATAACCAAGGAGGCTAGAAATGGCCTCTACAAGACTACAACAAAAGTAAACTGTGACGGTGGCCAGACTCCAGTACTAGTACTACTGGCTAGTAGCTACTGCTAGAGGAGCCAAGATCATGTCGATCTTATGTGGCATGCAACAAAATAAATATGAGTTATAATGTTGGTTCAATTTCAGGGTGAAATTTTTTAATGGAAAATTGGATATGGTTGCTGATTAAATTTGTCTATATATCAAAAGTTTTAAAATGAAATTTATTATAAAATAGATAGAAGTCAATATTAATAAATAAATAAAAGAAAGTTATCATTTTGTTATCATGAACTTCGAAATTACACAAATAGTTACAAGTTTGAGTCGGTTGTAAAACAAGGCTTGAGGTTGTTGTAACGGCGAATTCCGATTGATTTGGAGATAAATCAATAGCTGATTTGGTTGTATTCTTTCCATATAACGTCAATACAACAAACAAATTCTCCATTTTTAACATCGAGGTTTAAGTTTTATTCGCGACTTTTATTGCGTGAAAAGATTTGAGGGTAATGCCCTTCGTAGTTGTACAGGGCTTTTCCAATTGATTAAAGCGTATGGTCCAAATACTTACTAGGAAACATCGCTCATTGTACTTTTTCGCCTCCTGGTGCAACGTGAAGAATAACAAATCAGTGGCATCTGACTTCATTAATGCAGAGCGAATCGACGATGTCGTTCAATCCTAACGAGCTTCCAGGAAAATTTACTTGTCAATCATGGAAAAATTTCTAATGGCAATTCGATAATTAGCCGACACATTTGACTCTTCTAAAAGCTGAACTTACTTGTCAATCATGGAAATTCGATAATTACCTGATACATTTGACTCTTCTAAAAGCTGAACTTACCTGTCAATCATGGAAATTCGATAATTACCCGCTACATTTGACTCTTCTAAAAGCTGAACTTACCTGTTCAGATATCATATAACTGTTTGAACTCCAAAATAACCATCAAACGAATTTAAAATCCATAAAAAATCAGTTAAATGGCTGCGTTTGCGTCCGGGTACCGTGCCACATTGACTCGGTCGTTTCATAGCGGAAACGGTCCGTTTCGGCCGAGTCAGCAATGACTCGGCCGAGTCATTGCTGACTCGGCCTTCCGAACCGAATTAACCACCATTTCACATGGGAGCCCATCGACCTGGATCAACCCGGCCGAGTCAATGTTGACTCGGCCGTTTCTTAAAACAATGCTCCAGACTATGACCATCTCCATGAGTCCAATCCACTCCACTGGGTACCAACTCAGAATCTCTCGCCATCCAACCCTAAGAGAGGGATCAAATGCACGAACTCCCGCACATAGAACAACCTGGACATGTGGATGTTGCACCTTGTGCAACTCCAATCGTCTCATCCCGCTATCCAAGTCAACACATGAGATCTGACTAGGTAGCTCTGTCTCCCTCTCTCCAAAGGGAAAAGGTGACCCAATAGTGTTGCTAACCTGGTCATCCCCTTTGGTATGTCTAGACAACTCTGCCTGCCTCAACCCAATGCATAAGGGTGCGCTAACAACACTGTAGATACCATTAGTGTGCCTCTTAAGCGAACTGTGCTGAAATCCCAATGTGTTTTCTCTATGTTGCCCCTGATCAATGGCTAGCCCAAAAGATGGTTGCACATCCTCATCCATCATGGACTCTACATGAGCCTCCGATTGCTCCTCCATAGAAACCCAACATGTAAGACATGCTCACCAGTCAATTGTAGGTGACTGTCATCCGACAACTCTGTCATAGATTTGGATGCCTCTGTACCTATTGGCTCCTCATGAACAATGGGGATGTCTCCCGACACCTCATCAACCTGTGGTGCGCTATTATCACTTGAGAACTTGGTCACAACCCGGGATACCTCATCAATGGATACCTCAACAACGAATGACATCTCATCAACGAGTGTATGCTCAATTGTCTCCTTGCTAACCATGGTCCCTTGAACTACTCTCTCGTCTTCTTCCGTAATACTCTCCATCATCCTAGCATAATTCCACTGAATCCCCATTGTTTCGTGCATGCCTCTTAGCTCACAGAACTCCCAAAAAGAGAGGGACGCCTTAATGTCATGACCCAACGATTGGTATGCCCTCCAATTTGCTTCCAATAACTCCACATCAATTACAATCATGTCTTGCCATCTTGATGCATTACCCATAATTTTGGGCATAGTGGATTTGTTGTATAATTAAGAGTGGTCTTGATTGCCAATTGCGGAGTGAATCAACTTTTCCCCCACATCAATCATCATTTGTTGCAACCTAATCACACCATTCAAGGTTACTGCCATGTTGTTTGATTCTAATATTTCTTTGGATTAGCTTTTTATTCTGTTCTTGTCATAGAACAAAGGGTTTCCCACAAGCTGAGCCAAGATTATGGCTTTGATGCCACTGTAATGTTCCAAAATAGGAAGAACAGTGATATGCAAACAAATAGCAAATTTACACCACAAATTTTTTTAAAATAATTTAGTAAACGCCGAGAACAATCAGAAATATGGAAGCAGCTGAGCCATTTTATTATAACTGGTGCAAGAGTACAAAGATATGGAAGGAATACACCTGGGCTTGACTTTTTTGGCAACCGGAGAAATGTCCAAGTGAAGCAATGATAACCCAGAAACTGTCCAATTAATGCTCTATGCTGCCCCAACAAATATCCAATGTTTGCTTCAAAGATATGTTTGAAAACCCCATCTTCAATGCTCATAAAATTTTGCAAATTTATTTCTGAGGTCCTTGTCAAAAACCCAGAAATTGTTTGGCTTGGTTATGGCTTTCCAAAATTGACCCCCGAAGAGGTACTTTGCAGTCCCCAACAATTTTGCATTGTCTGCTGCAAAGATACGGCTGAAAGCCCCAACTCTGTTGCTTAGAAAATTCTGCAAATTTATATCTGGGGTCGTTGTCAAAAACCCAGAAAACCCAAAAATGGTTTGGCCTAGTTTTGACCTTCCAAAATCGACCCTCGAAAGGCCCTACGCCCTTCAAATTTGCTGAAGCACACTCCCTGCCAATACATTAACAAAATCCTTCTCAAATAGTCCAGGAAGGTAGCTATCAACTCCACCAATACTTCCCTTATTTCTCCCGACAAGCAATAGCCCTTCGGTAGAATGTTGCAATGGCCACACTAGATACACTACTGCGTCCTCTAGAAATACACACTGCTGGGGCGAACTGAATACAAATGCTGGAAATCTCTCTACAAATCTCCTCTGGATGATAATGGATGAACCTTTCTAGAGTGGCACTCAAAGTCCCCCAAATAAAGGGTGATTTCTCCGCTTGGAAAACTCTTGCTAAATAGCAAGTGACTCGGCTAAACAGCTCGAGCAACATAATCAAATTCAATAAGCCAAGAATGTCAAACGAAATGTGTTGAGTTCCTTTTATAACTTTTGTGAAGCCTTTCTTCCCGCCTTTTCTTCCCTCATGTATTTTGAGTCATTGTCTTAGGGAGTGCATATTTCTTATGTGGGTGGTCCCCACATATCATTAGCAAAACAAATTAATATAAAATTAACTTGCCTTTAACTCCTAAGTCTTCTATAAAAAATCAAATGGGCCCAATCTTCACCAAAATTGGCCCCCAAAATGTAGAAATATATCTTGTTCCAAAATAATTTAGGACGGAACATTACAAATTGACTTCCAACATCCATCCAAACTTAGGAATTCATGTGTCCATGAAGCATTGCCAAGGGGCTAGGAGACCTAACACTCTCTTAGCAAGGTGAAAACACTTTTGGAGTAACCTCAAAAGCTAAAACTCTCTCTTTATGGTGGGCTTAGAGGGTTTTGTGGAGTTTTATGGGGGGCGACTAGAATCACTTGCCATTTTTCATCATTAGGATCAGTTCCACATAGTTCGATCTTGGTTCCACTGCATTCCAATGATTTTTGTAAAATGGTGTTATCAATGGGCATATTTTAACTATTTACGCTTAAGGTGTTGTTTCAAGTTGATTACTTGGAGAAACACCTTAGTGTAATAACTCGTTGGAATCGAGGTGAAAAGTTCTACAAGACAAAATGATGAAAAGGGGCTTTGGGAGGTTGGTGTGATAATGGTGGCAGTTTAAGCATTTTTTGGAGATAAAAGTGACTTTAATTAGTAATAAAGAAGTCACTTATTAAATAAAAGGTGAAAAAGTGTTTTTATCGAAGGGGTAAATAAAAGGGGGCAAAAGTCTATAATGTTCCTTTTTTTGGTGCTCCTTATGACATGGCTAGGATGGACTTTCAGAATTGGGGGCATACAGGTCACAGGTGCAGGTTGGTGTCATCAGCGGGCCCAGGGGCTTTTGGAGGGGTTTTGAGTTTCTATGAGTCCGATGGCATTCGCGTGGTACATTCCACAATTCTCATGGTTTGCCTTTCCTTCCGGTGTATTTGGACAACTTTCAAAAAACAGAGTTATTATTGGCTCTGACTCAATCAATTATGCTTAAGGTGGCATTCTGGGAGGAACACCTGACAGAATGCCTTAATGTAATAGCTCATTGGAACTAGAATGAGAATATCTACAAGATGGGATGGTTAGGTGTGAGTTATTGGGCCTAACTCAATTAATTACGCTTAAGGTGGCATGCTGGGAGGAATACTTGACAGAACACCTTAGCATAATAGCTCGTTGGAACCAGAACGAGAATATCTACAAGATGGGATGGTTAGGTTTGAGTTTCAGTGACTTGAGGAGACATGTTGGCCAATTTACCCTTTTCCCACATTAAAAAGATTATTTTAATTGAAATAAAACAGGGAAAAGTGCTCCATGATTAAAATAATAATAAAATAGGAGTTCATCAGATCTATAAAAGAGGAGGAGGATGCCATTGGAGGATATCTTGGATTTGATATTTCTTGTTGTATGAGAGATTGAGAACCCGGTTCTCTACCTCATTGGTAACCTCAGGACATAATGCCTTAGTGTAATAGCTCGTTGGAACCAGAACGAAAATATCTACAAGATGAGATGGTTAGGTGTGAGTTTCAGTGACTTGAGGAGACATGGTGGCCAATTTACCCTTTTCCCACATTAAAAAGAATATTTTAATTGAAATAAAACAGGGAAAAGTGCTCCATGATTAAAATAATAATAAAATTGGAGTCCATCAGATCTATAAAAGGGGAGGAGGATGCCATTTGAGGATATCTTGGATTTGATATTTTTTGTTGTATGAGAGATTGAGAACCTGGTTCTCTACCTCATTGGTAACCCTAGGACGGAAACCCTTGGGTGTGCTAGTGGGTGTTGGACGAAAACTCAACACCCTTGAGGAGATTTCACTCACAAATCTCACAGTGCCTCATTGGAGTTTGGAGAGAGTAGTTTTGCAGTAGCAGTTTGCTGCAGTCTTCTCACTGGGTTGTCTTGTCAACATCATTGCCAAAGCCATTCATCAGTTGCGTCAGAGATCTTCTTTTGGGTTTTGCTCTGCTTGCTTAGCAAGCCCAGGTTCCACTATTCCTTCATGCTAATGTACTCTTTTCAGTGGATTAATAAAATGGCTCAGTGATTTTATCGGCATCTATTTGGGTTTTATTTGCTGGTTGTGTGTTTATTTATGTTTATTTTGTTGTTCAAGTTTATTTCTGGTATCTACTGTTTAAATCCCCATTTGGGACATGACAATGGTATCAAAGCATTGGTCCTGGCTCAACTTGTAGGTGTTCAGTTGTAACTATTATTGTTATAGGGTTTGTCGAAGAAGCCAAAAACCCAGTCCCTGAAGCAAAAAAAAAAAGAAGAAAAAAAAAGAATTTACTAAAGGAGGTTGACAATTTTTTTATAGTAAATGTCAGCGACAATAAAAATTCGAGAAATTGAGCCACACATATTAAAATCAAAAAGTTTGTGTGAATTTTAATCAAAATTGTTGAAGCGGTGGCATAATATTTCCAAGTGGGGCCTTTGGAAATCAAAGTTGAAGCCATGGCATATTATTTCCAAGTGGGGCCTTTGAAAATATTAAGCAATTGTTTAAAAAGGGACGCATTAAAATTTAGTGATGTGTGTTTGGCTGATTTCTTTAAAGGGCCACAAGAATTTTGAAAAGGGTTGTAACATTTTATTAAGGTGTCGTCAATATTTCTATTCATTTGAAGGGCTAACTAGTTGTTTGTAGGGAGCAACATAAATATTTCTATTCTTTTGAAGGGCCGACTAGTTGTTTGTAGGAAGCGGCATAAATATTTCTATTCTTTTGAAGGGTCGTTATCATTTGAGCCAAAATTTAATTATCTTTAGGGAGCTCGTTTTCATGTCACAGAAGCTATAGAATTCATGTGCCTAAGAATTTCCATGTAGCCGAATTGGAGCTTCAAGTAATTTGAAGGTTGTTGGGAAACTGAGAACTACTAACTGCAAGGAAATTATCGGCATCAAATTTGTATTTGCAAGGAAGGACGAAGTGCAAGGAAGAGGTCGTGTAGCTCAGCATGGCCAACCACCCTTCAAGTCGTGATTTCAAAGTCAAGCACATGTAGAGTCTGTGATCGAATAAGTGGAGGTCATGGTTAAGCTTTCTCAGAGGTCTCCATTGTTAAAATTTCAGAGGTCAGAAAGAGGGACAAGTTCTTAGTGTGGATAGAGCTCGAGCTTCCTATTCTAATTTTTGGTGGGCTTAAACAAAGGAGAAGACCTAGCGCTCTACTTATAAATCTGATCGAGTTCCTTCATATTTCTAGGTCGATTTCCCTGGTGAGAAGGAGGCATACCATTGTATATATACTTGGAGCGAGTCTAGAGTGGAAGGCCGAAATTTATCCATTTTTTTGAGCATAAATTTATTACTATTGTCGAGTCCTGGTATCATTTCATTTCAAAGGGGTTGAGTAGTGCTTGTGGAGAATTTCTTGGTGTTAACTACAGATAGAAGAAGATCGACTTCCTAGCCAGAGAGCCATCGATTTGTTCATAATCCAGGCCTCAGTTTTTCTTGGAATAATTTCTCTTATCCTTGTAGTAGCTTATCTCAAGAGGCTGAGTCGGTTTATACCTATAGCAACACATTCAAGGAGAATGAGATTGGTTTTAGAGCATCTTCAAATCAAGTCTGCTAGCTGGTGTATGTTTTGAGATATAATCCCTCTCAGAAGTTCAACAAATTAGTTATCTATTAGTTGGGAGCACATTTCAAAAATACCCACTGCAACATCCCAGGAACGAATTTTCTCTCTAGATAAAGAGCCATATTTTCTAGTTAAGAGGATGAGTTCATGAACGTTGATTTGACTAAGTTCTCTCTTTGTAGCTTGTTGGAGGTGGTCCACGAATTAGAGGTTGAAATCACATCATATTTGGGACTGATATTTGTGAAAAATCGTTGACCCGATTCCTACTGCAACAAACTGATGATATTTCTCCTATTCGTTAAATTACTTTGAACAAATTACTTGCAGTTTTCTACGAAAAATATCGAAATACATACACTGCAGCCTACACAAAATAAAATACTGCACTAGATAGAAATAAACACACATAATTACACTATTGTTTTTGGACAAACGTCCTCGGAAAAACCCAATGTGGGAAAATCGGTGCAGCAACGGAGGGTTTTATTATTATGCAGTAGTAATTTGAGTACAAATCATTAGATGCCCAAACTGGCAATTTGATACAAAGAATAAACTGGCAAAGAGGTAGTAAGAAAAATCTCACACTGTCCCTGGCGGTCCGAATCTGATCCTGACTTTGGATGGCTAGCCCCACGCTGCCTCTGCGTCACCCTACGCAGATCTGCTTCACAGCCTCTAGGGACTGCGTCACCTCCTCCTCTAATCTTCTACTGGCTGGAAACTTGACCCTCTGGCCCTCCGGTCTCACACCTTGGCTTTCGACACTAGATCTCGACTAATCCTCAACAGAATTTCAGACTCCCTCTGAAGCACTGCGCTACCTTTGCGTGGCATTGTGCTACCTCTCTGAACCTCTCTCTGCCTTCTCTTCCTTGCACTCTTCGGATTTGGAAAAACTCTCCTTCGTTCTACTATCCTTGCCCCTCTCTCACTGCTTCGACTTCACTGAATCACTTTCGGCAACTCACAACTGCTACATAGGAAATCAATTTCCCAACAAAATCGCACTGAACAAGTGTATTCTCCAAGTGCCCATCGAACTCCTTATAATCTCTCATTGGTCAAGTTGATTGGAGGGTTGAATTCATATTTTATAGAGGACGAATTCATATTTATAGAGGCGAAATTTATCTGTTGGGGCCAATTTTATTTGTTGGGCCAATTTTATTAGCCGGAGCCCAGTTTATTGGTTGGGGCCGAGTTTATTTGTTGGGTCGAGTTGATTTGTTGGGCCAGGTTTATTTGTCGGAGCCCAGTGTATTTGTAGGGGCCGATTTTATTTGTTGGGCCAAGTTTATTAGCCGAAGCCTAGTTTATTTGTTGGGCCAGGTTTATTTGTCGGAGCCCAGTGTATTTGTTGGGGCTGAGTTTATTTGTTGGGCCGAGTTTTATTTGTTGGGCCAGGTTTATTTGTTAGAGCCCAGTGTATTTGTTGGGGCCAAATTTATCTATTGGGGTTGAGTTTATTTGTTGGAGCCCAATTTATGTGTTGAGGCCGAATTTATTTGTTGTGGCCAAGATTAGTTGCCAGAGATCTTTATTTGTTAGGGCCAAATTTGCCAGAGATCTTTATTTGTCAGGGCTGAGATTATTTGCAGGAGGGATTTATTTGTTGGGGCTGAGATTATTTGTCAGAGATCTTATTTATTGGGGCTGAGCTTATTTGTTGAGGCCTAATTCATCATTATAGGAGGGTCGAGTTGCTAATAATAGGAGTGTCACATTAATTTAGTTATTTGTTGGAGTTTTATTACAGGTTCTTCATATAAATCTCTTGATCAAATTAATAAAAGTCTCATTGTGCCTTAAAATATTTTTGTTATAAGTGTTTATTTTTTTTGCATACAAAGTGTTCGAAGAAAAGCTTGCACACAAAGTGTTTGTCAAAATTCCTAAATAGAATTTAATATTTTTGCAAGTTATGCTAGCATATTTCGAATACAGGATATTACAAATCATCAACATGATATCATTAACATTTGCAAGGCCTCAGCATATACAACAAGCTTATATCACACATGATCTCCACAGTAGAACTATTGTCTTCCTTAGGGTTTAGAAAACCTAACCATGTTGCATCACAC
This sequence comes from Pinus taeda, assembly GCA_000404065.3. Lineage (NCBI taxonomy): Eukaryota > Viridiplantae > Streptophyta > Pinopsida > Pinales > Pinaceae > Pinus > Pinus taeda. The sequence goes on along the minus strand of APFE030280820.1, from coordinate 165,843 downwards.
AAGTACATGGTAAGACAACTCTAGCGCTAGCCTCCAAATCTACATGTCCATCCTAGGATATGAGTCCTCAAACCCTAGGTCTTCAACTCTTACATCAACAAAAGTGCCAAGACCTCCATAGAACATCAAGGATACAATAATCGAGTCTTCTTCCTAGCAAGGCATCACCGTAAGCTTAGGATCATCAAGCTAATCTCTCCATGATCTTGTCCTACCCTCATTCCCCACAAGAACAAGGCTCCAAAACCATGCAAGGTGTTAGTTCCAATCTCCATGTCTTCTACTATGGTACATACCCTAGTGCTACAACAAGAACCATAATAACCATTTCATCTCAACATCATGTCCTTCATTAGGTTTTATTGTTGCCTTCTAGGGTTTTCTCATGAACCCTAGCATCTAGCTCCTATTTTTTCCTCATGAATCCTTGTGTCTTGCTCCATACAAGACTTCTCTCTCTTATGGCGGTTCTTCATGAACCCTTGTGCTTTCTCCCTACAAGACTTCTCTCTTCTAGGATTTCTTCATGAAAACTAATGTCTTGCTCCCTAGAAGATGTCTCTAAGACAAGTACAAAGATATAATACAATAATAATGAATACAAGAGCTCTCTCCTCCCTTTATATATAGAGAAGGCGAGGAAGGCTAACTTGAAACAAGGACATAAATCCATAGAAGTAACCAACAAGACAATCCCAAATGAAGCACTCTATGATACACAGATGTCTCAATCTAGAGTTTATAAACCCCCAAAGTGCAATGCCTTCCAAACAAGATCCTCCTTGGACTCAACATCCTTACTCCAAGATGGTGTGCTCTACAACAAGCTTTTAGTCCAACACTCACTCTTCCATGATGGTTTACTATCCAATTGTCCTCATGCAAGGCATTGTAATTGTGTCCCACATGACCTCACAATGTAGCATTACTCTCATGTGTGCCAGTGTGGTCACTATGCTCCAATGCTCCTACTCATGTGTCTAGATCCAACACTAGCCTCCATGAAGTGTTCTCCTTAACCCAAGCATCTTTAGTTCAACTATTTAATTTCAAAGTTGTATATCACATGGTCCCAAACTCCTAAGTGCCCTCCTCCAAGTGCTTAGTGTTCGTCCTCCTAGGTAGGTAGCTCCCCTAATCAAGCAATTGACTCCCCCTTTTTGTCCACACAATGAGTTCGTCATCATGTTGATTAGGGTACAATTTCCTAGATAAGGATGTCATGCCAACTCTCTAACCAAGGTCCAATGTCCACCCAATTTGAGCCATTCATATGCCTATGACGCATTTCCAAGGGGCTAGGAGACCTAGTTCTCTCCTAGCTAGGTAAAAACACTTTTGGAGTAACTTTGAAAGCTAACAAGCTTCCCATGTGGCTTCTTTTGAAGGCATCTTATTCAACTTAATCAAGTACTAAAGTGGTTCTATTCTAAAGAGGTAATAACTACTACTAGTTCAAGAAATACTTCCCCTTCTTCATCCAACTATAGAAGTTCAATTTGTATTGGAGTATTGTATCCAATGCCCATTTGTGATCAATTGTCACAGATAAAAAAACAAGAAAGGGCTTCAAGTTGGGTCGGCTCTCTATTAACCCTTGGGAGAAGAGGCCATGGGAATTAGGTAACTGACAAATAGAAGCAAAGAGATCAAGCAATGATGATGAAGGCAACAACCATGCTCATCTTGTATATGCTCCTTGAGAAAAGACTAGCTCATCAATGTTTATACCAAAAAGAGTTAGAGACAGAAAGCACCTTTGCTTAACGTCGATAGTGCTCTGAATGAAATCTAAGAGTCCATGTTTTGTGTAGAGATGAACAAGTACTAACTCAGAGAGTCTTGTGATGATAGCAAAAATTGTCTCTGAAATGCCAATGTCATGCAATTGTTGACATATGACCTTTCTTGGGACTAAATCGAACACCTTTCAAAAGTTTAAAAAAAATAAAAATTAAAGTTAGAAGATTTTTGAAGAGCGATGATATGCCTTCTCAATAATTTCTTGGAGCATGAAGATGTGATCAATGGTCTTGTACCTTTCCTGAAAACCCACTTGCTCTCTCTCCCTAAGGTGTCTCCACCTAAGCTTGTTGAAAAACTAGAAGTGAAGCACTATGGCATCTTCAGTTCAACTATCTGATCTCAAAGGTATATATCACATGGTCCCAAACTCCTAAGTGCCCTCCTCCAAGTGCTTAGTGTTCGTCCTCCTAGGTAGGTAGCTCCCCTAATCAAGCCACTAACTCCCCCTTTCTGTCCACCCAATAAGTTTGTCATCATGTTGATTAGGTTATAATATCCTAGATAAGGATGTCATGCCAGCTCTCTAACCAAGGTCCAGCGTCCACCCAATTTGAGCCATCCACATGCCCATGACGCATTTCCAAGGGGCTAGGAGACCTAGTTCTCTCCTAGCTAGGTAAAAACACTTTTGGAGTAACTTTGAAAGCTAACAATCTTCCCATGTGGCTTCTTTTGAAGGCATCTTATTCAACTTAATCAAGTACTCAATAATGGTTCTATTCTAAAGAGGTAATAACTACTTCTAGTTCAAGAAATAATTTCCCTTCTTCATCCAACTATAGAAGTTCAATTTGTATTGGAATATTGTATCCAATGCCCATTTGTGATCAATTGTCATAGATAAAAAAAAACAAGAAGGGGCTTGAAGTTGGCTCAACTCTCTATTAACCCTTGGGAGAGGAGGCCAGGGGAATTAGGTAATTGACAAATAGAAGCAAAGAGATCAAGCAATGATGGAAAAGGCAACAACCATGCTCATCTTGTAAATGCTCCTTGAGAAAAGACTAGCTCATCAATATTTATACCAAAAAGAGTAGGAGACAAAAAACACCTTTGCTTAATGTCGATAATGCTCTGAATGAAATCTAAGAGTCCATGTTTTGTGTAGAGATGAACAAGTATTGACTCAAGAGAGTCTCATGATGATAGCAAAATTGTCTTTGAAATGCCAATGTCATGCAATTGTTGACATATGACCTTTCGTGGGACTAAATCGAACACCTTTCAAAAGTTAAAAAATAAATTAAAGGTAGAAGATTTTTGAAGAGCGATGATATGCCTGCTCAATAATTTCTTGGAGCATGAAGATGTGATCAATGGTCTTGTACCTTTCCTGAAAACCCACTTGCTCTCTCTCCCTAAGGTGTCTCCACCTAAGCTTGTTGAAAAACCACAAGTGAAGCACTATGGCATTGTAATGTCCCCAAATTAATTGATTTTGTTAAGAAGAATTTCCATTTTTGTAATTTTGGCAATTGGGGAAATATTTTGGCCCACAAATTAGGAGGATGGAGAAATCAAAGGAATATTTGATTTTTAGGTAAAGATAAAGCCCCACTTTAGAAAAAGAGAAAAATTATGAAGTTGGTGGAATGTGTGAAGGGGGGGG
>APFE030280820.1:150307-161892 GCA_000404065.3 Pinus taeda | reverse complement strand
GGGGGGGGGGGGGGGGGGGGGGGGGGGGGGGGGGGGGCCGCGCACCACTCAAGGAATACGCACCCCTTGGAGGAAAAATCGAATTTGTGAAGGGAGGCCGAAATATTTGGAGGGCCCTGTTGTCGCCCAGATTGTACAGGCACTGCGACCATTGGTCATGGCGGGCGCTGTCACCCTGATCCCCGCCCACTCCGTCCTAGCTATCTCCCAACAACAGGTTATGGGGGGTAGTCCCTTATGGAAATGAGGTGAAAGAGAAGTTGGGGACCAACTTATCTGGGAGACACAATTGAGTGGCCTAGCTACTTGGTTAATTTAAGCAAGATGTAAGATTGGACTCACTATTGAGACCATTACCTTATGGAGTCAAACTCTCCCTTATTTACAAATTAGATGCCAAGTAACTGGATGGATAACTACTGCTTAGGTGCTTACACAAACGATGTGAGTGATTCTTGGGTTAAGATTGCTTATGTTGTTTAAGTACTTAGTTGTGGTTATCCTATGACAAAATTACTTGATAGAAAGGCAATCTTAACGACAAGAATAGGTGCCATATTATCAAATGCCAACAAAAGATATCCACAATATGATCGATCACTAATATGCTCAAGATAAAGATATTCACCAAGTAAAGAGACGAGCATTTATCCACTAATGATAGAAATATCAATGCTAGTTAGGAGTCTCCCCAGATAATGCCAATGGTTTTAATGATCCTATGCCAATAATGATTTCAAATGCTTGAGAGATGGATGTCTTAGTGCTCATACAATTACTTTTAAATGCCAAATGCCAAGACAATTAGATTGCAAGTGATGTAATATGGAATGTTTGACCATGTAATAAGCAATATTTCAGTGCTACTGCTAATGCAACAATCACCAAATCTGAATTATGATTAGGTTCAACGATGCTTCCCAAATCTTTAGGGTAGAAATCAATCCAATTTCACCATTCATCTTTTAAAGTACTGAAATGCTAACAGAATCAAAGAATACTAATGACAAGTTCAGAATTTCTGTTACATTAGATTCAGAAAATCATCAGATCAGTTCTTGAGATTATGAACAGTGACAAAAGGAAAGTGGCCGCAATTAATCTCTCATGCAAATAAAACAACCTACCACCAGAGTCACTTTGCCAAGATTAGTTTGTGATGCTAATGCTGCTATCAAAAGACAAAAAGTCCAAAGTTACATGAAAAAGCAAGACAGACAATTGATAAAACCCTTTTAGGTGATCTTATGGTTCCCTAGGCTTGTTGACTTTAGTTATTAGATATGATTACACCACTGTAAGGTTTGTTTCAGAGCACTGCTAGTTAAGAGTAGTCACCAAAATAGAGGGGGCAAAAGCTAATGCACAATGAGCAACTTTAGTACTCGAAATACCGTACCACATCACCAAGATGGCACCTTAGTCCTGTAAATAAAACACGGTTAGCTCAGATGTCTTGTGACCAAAACAAGTAGAAAGATTTCCTCAAAGCAACAAAGGAGCTAACGTCAATCCTCCTAAAACCCAATGATCAAAGCTTCAAGCTTGCTGCCCCTCCTCAGAAATAGCCCAGGAAATGAACAACGAGTTTGGGCCTGAAAGATTTCGAAAAAAAAATCCTCTGCAAAACAATATAGTTAGCCTGCAAAAAACGAACTTCACACCAGAAAAGAAGATACTCACAGCCAGCCTTGATTTAGTTTTTAACTTTTATTTTTTTTGAAATTTAATTTTTGAGGAACCTCTATTAAAGTTTCAAAGTTAAATGCCTTCCAAAGAAAAGGTTACAGCTTTGACCGAACTCTCAGGCCTACAGCCAGAAAGGAAAGCTCTCTAGACTTTATGTTTTCCAAAAGTTTGGAATGGGAAAATCCGTCCAAAAACTACGTGTAGCTCTGCACCAAAAAAGGGTTGAGATAAAAGCAAGTGAAAGATCAAGCCCTTTAAAATATCACAACTCCCATAGGTAGCTCTCGCATTTAATAATCCTTTGGCAAAATTTATGAAATGTTAAACAGTGAACTTATTTCCAAGAATATAGTGAAAAACCCCTGCAAAACAATGTAAATTCACTGCAAAACAGTGGTGAGTCAATCGAATTGATTAAAAACTCCATTCCCTTAAAGCTTGCGGCTTTAATGAAAACATTTTAATAATCCTCTGCAACTATCAAATTTTTTATTTTATTTTATTTTTACAAGAAAAACCCTCCTGAAATGGGGCTCGGACATTCCCTTAAAGCTTGCAGCTTTAATGAAAACGTTTTAATAATCCTCTGCAACTATCAATTTTTTTATTTTATTTTATTTTTACAAGAAAAACTCTCCTGAAATGGGGCAACAAAAGAGTTAGTGATTCAAAATTTACCATCTAAAAAGTAAAAACCCAGCAGCCTTGCCAAGATTTCCTGTGTCAATATCTCTTTCAAATGCTGAAATTGAAAGGATTTTAGTGAATTGTCTGCATCATGGCATTGGAAAATGTCTGTGTGTATCCATATCAAGTTGTTAGCATTTGTTGCCAGGCTTGAGAAGGATTTTGGCGAGAAATTTGTCGCTTACTCAGTCACGTCCCTGGAAAGAAAATGCTGGGTATGAGGAGCTTAGTTCTTCGTATTACGGTGAGGTATTATCACTGTATTACGAGTAGGGAGTTGTAGTAGGGTCAGTTAAGCAGGAAGACAGATTCTGGGTGGCGCAGTTAAACATTGAGAGCTCTATTGTAGCACATGGTTTAAATATCAGTTCATGAGCACTGGTGAGTGAGAAACCAGGTAAACTTCCAGCTTATGGTTTGCAGTTACAAGAAAGATAGAACACCCAAGGAATCACAGAATTGTATATGGTCAAACGATACTCTCATTTTTGTTGTCTCCGACATCGTCTCATATCCCTTGTAATTTGCCACAGAGGACGCAGCAATTTGCAGGCATGGCTGTTTCAGCTTCAGTTTTAGGAACATATTCCTTCATGAGAACGAGTAGTTCTCCAATGGCGTGAACATCTCAGGTAGGCGTGAACAGGCAGGCGTGAACAGGTAACAGGCAGTGTAAACAGGCAGCGTGAACAGGCGGGCAAGCAGAGGACAGGGTTTTGTGAGCACAGTGGACAGGCAGCGTGAACAAGCAGCGTGGACAGGGTTTCGTGAGCACAGAGCAGTGAGGCAGTGAAATTCTAAATAAGTAAACGTTCAGAACATGGAAAACGCTCAGAAGAGCCAAGGCGTAAAGAGCAAGGAAATTTCAGATTTTGTGGAAACAGATCATTTGGGTCAAGTCAAAATTGCTTCAACAGACAAAACAGGGAGGTGGATTTGGGTAAACGCAAAGCAATACGAGGGCATTTTAAGGCGTAGGATCGCTCGCCTTAAATGGGGACAAATGAGAAGAAAACCGATCAAGATCAAGAAAAAGAAAAGGAAAATAAATAAGAGAAACAAAAATAAAGAAGAATCAATAATTTACAGTCTCACATCTACACCTCTTATTTGGTCATCAGATCTATATGTCCAAGAATTGATGAAGGTCAGAACAAGGCTGGAGATCTTGGAAGCCAGAGAACAGGAAAGAGACTGCAAAATTTCAGAGATCACAGTTGCAAACCAATGTCTAATGGAAGTTCATAGAATTTTAAAAGAACAGGTAACAATGTTACAAGAGGCTCTAGAGACAGGGAAACAAGAATGGAAAAACATGAAAGAAGTAATAACAACAAACAGAGATGTGATAATTTCTAAACAAACTTAGGTAGATACACAGGTATCTCAGCAAATAGACATTTCCAAAGAGAAGGCAAAAATGAACAGTGGGAAAGATAGTCCAAGAGAAATCAAAGCTAGAGCTGAAGACGCTAATGGTTACGTAAGGACAGAGGAAGAAGAAGATGCAAGTGATCGCAGAGCACAAGAAATAGAACAAAAAGAAAGACAGGACAGAAAAAGAAACTTTATTATAAGGGGAATAAGAGATTATGGGAAGAATGAAGGTACTCTCAATTTGACAAGATATCTTCTGAAAGAGAAACTACATTGGAAAGGGCAAATTTGCGAAGCAAGAAGGGTTGGGAGGATATGTGAAGAGAGGCCTCGACCCATAAAAGTCACCATGGCAAGCGTACAAGAAAAATGACAGCTTTTGGGCAAAAAGAAACTCTTGAAAGGCTCATACTTCTTCCTCGATGAAGATTTAACCAAAAAACAACAAGAGGAGAGGAGGGATGAAGTGGAGAAAATTAGAACAACAAGAAATGAAGGGAAAAGGGCATGGTTGTACAATGGGAAAGCCGTTATTGCAGTGTTTGGGCCTCCAAGCAAATCAGGGTAGCAAGTTGACAATTAAGAAAAAACAGAGAATTCAATAATAAAGACGAAAACAATAAGAGCAGCATGGACAAAAAGGGGTGAAGACTCAAATTTGAGTCTTATGTGCCAAACTGCGTAGCAGTCAAATCCTACCCAGGTCTACCTAAGTTTAGTTTGTTGGAATTGTAGAGGTTACCCTTGGAGGAGGGGACCAAAGTTAGGGCCTATTGCAGAAGGTAGAGACATAATTTGTCTCACGGAAACTCATGAGCATGATGGTTGCAAAACTCCTGTGTTTGACGGTTATTTGAAGTTGGTAGTTTGGAACAAGGTAGCAGAAAATGGCAAAGGGTATGGGGGAATACTAGTTTTAGTGAAAGAAAAAGAAGACCGTCACATTCAGTTAATTAAAGAAGATGCAAATAAACAATATTTATGGTTGAAAATATCAGAGAATGAGAATCACATAAGAAGGGCCTATTGCAGAAGGTAGAGACGTAATTTGTCTCACGGAAACTCATGAGCATGATGGTTGCAAAACTCCTGTGTTTGACGGTTATTTGAAGTTGGTAGTTTGGAACAAGGTAGCAGAAAATGGCAAAGGGTATGGGGGAATACTAGTTTTAGTGAAAGAAAAAGAAGACCGTCACATTCAGTTAATTAAAGAAGATGCAAATAAACAATATTTATGGTTGAAAATATTAGAGAATGAGAATCACATAAGAATTGCAACATGCTATTTTGCCCCTCCAATCTCAAAAACTTACAAAAATAAGGGGCTTGACAGCAAGGATCCATATGCAGTTTTAAAACAAGATATTGCCATGTACTCTCAGCAGGGAGAAGTTCTTTTAGTGGGAGATTTCAATGCTAGAAAAACAAATAATCAAGCTAGCATCCTTTGTTGCAAAGAGGATAACAATCTTATTTGGCTCACTGAAGAGGAGAATCCCCAATGGGTGAGGTGTTCAGAGGATGACAAAGTTAGCAATAATTTTGGAGATGAGTTGCTTACACTGTGTGGGGCTTTCAACTTAATTATTTGCAATGGTCTAGATAGATGGAAAAGGTTTGGGAGCTTCACTTGCAACACATACAATGGGGGAAGTGTCATTGACTATGTGACGTGTTCACAAAGCTTAATAGAAAAGATAGATGAAGTTAGTATTGGAGAGCATATTTGGGACTTAAAATCAGACCATAACCCAATTTTTATAAGGTTATCATGGTTAGAAGAAAGGCAACATAGGAGGAAAACCCAATGCTCTCAACAATAATTGTCAAGGGGAAAAATTCTTCTAACACAAGAAGATGGTACTGTCTTCAAGACAATGTTAGAGAGATTAATTCAGAAGGAGAAAACTGGTTTCAAATGCTTCAGCAGCCATGTTTTAACAAATATAATCCAAAGTGCACTTGAGAAGTGCAAAAGAGCAAAAAATAGGAAATCAGTTTCAAACTACTTTCCTGTAAATGCTTGGTTTGATGAGGAATGCAAAATGGGAAGGAGAACCTTGAAAAAGGTAGGAAAAGAGAAGATGAATGTAAAGTTATATAAGCAGATACTAAAAAGGAAAAAAGATGAGTTCATGCAAACAAGGAGAGAAGAGTTAATATATTTAAGCAAGAATAATCCAAAGCTTTTTTGGCAGGAACTGCAACCAAGGAAGAAGCAAATTGAAAATAATATTACAGCCAATCAATGGTTTGAATATGCAAGGCAACTCTATGAGAAAGAAACTGAGGTAGAGTCACCCCAGGATCAACACAAATTCAAAGCTCTTCACATTACAGGAGGTGGAGAATGGAATTAAGAAGATGAAAACAGGAAAGGCAAAGGACTTGGTTGAACTTCAAGCAGAGTATCTAAAATGGGGAATGAACGCTCTTGCACTGCACATCATGAAAATATTCAACAACATCATTTAGTAAGGATTCCCAAGAGACTGGACAACTAGCCTAGCAATACTCCTTTTTAAAAGTGGAGAAATTAATAATCCATCCAACTATAGAACAATTATGATCAATCCTTTGTTTGCAAAGCTTTTCGGCAGCATGGTAGAAGACAAAATTAGCAAGTGGGCAGAGGTAAAAGAAAAGAGGGAAAGAGGACAAGCGGGTTTTAGGCCGAAACATTCTACAGTGGATCATGGAATCACGTTGAGATACATTGTTGAAAAGGTTTGGGAGGATAAAGAAGAAGTATTTTGCTGCTTTGTTGACTTCAAAAAAACATTTGACACAGTCCCTAGGGATAAGTTGTGGCGTAGAATGGAAGAACTTGAAATTCCTATGCATTATAGAGCCACTGTCCATAGACTTTATGAAGAAGTGAAAATCAAAATTAGAACCTCAGCGGGTATTTCAGAAAGCTTTAGAAGTGACATTGGAGTCAAGCAAGGTTGCCCTCTATCCCCCACTCTTTTTGGTCTATATATTGATAAATTGGAAGAGTGGCTAAATCTACAAGGTGGAGATATTGATAAATTGGAAGAGTGGCTAAATCTACAAGGTGGAGATGGTGTTCGGTTGGGGGAGTTTGTGATAAAGCTTTTTTTATATGCTGATGATATTGTATTGATTTCTAAATTGACCCATGGATTGCAAATGCACTTGTATGCCCTTGAGCATTTTTGTAGAGCATTGGGGATTCAAGTCAATACTAGTAAGACCAAAATAATGATTTTTTCTAATAAAAGGAAGCAGAGCCAGCGTACTTTCTTCTTTGAAGATAGCATTCTTGAAGAAGTAAATGAGGATTGATTTCAACAACAAACTCAATTGGGAGGACTGCAGAAAGAAGAGAATTTTAGGAGGGTGGAAAGCATTATATGCTCTTCAAAACAGATGTAGAGAGGCAGAGTTATGGGATTGGAAAATGATTAAAGTGCTTTTTGGACTCCTAGTTTGTCCAGTGATGCTATATGGCTGTGAATTGTGGACTAGCAGCACTCTCGTCTCAAAATGGAAACAAATTGAGAAAATCCAAAAACACTTGATCATGAGCAAGTTCAAAATAAAAAGTGCGGTACCTTATGAGATAATGTTGAGTGAAACAAGAGCAACTTCCACTGAAGCAATTGCTATGGTGCGGCTCATAAGATACCTAAAAAGAATTGAACAAATGAGAGTAGGTAGATGGCCTAATGTTATCTTCAATGAAGGCATCAGTGAAAGAAAGAAAACATGGATGAAACAAAACTACACATGGATGCAGAAATGAAATATCTACCTCAATGCCTGTCCCACAAATAGCAAGGAGCTAAAGAATTTTGTTATGGAGAAGTTTCGTAAAAAGGTATGGGGAAAAGAGTTGGGTAGAAAGAAGAAATATTACATTGAGGAATTCAACCCCACATGTGATTTACAACAAAAAGAGTTCATTGGAGCTAGCAATTTGTGGAGGGCAAAGGTTCTTATTGCTCAATTAAGGACCAACTCACATCAACTTCGGTGTGAAATAGGACGGTGGAAAAGGCCTAAAGAAGCTTGGGAAGAACGGGTGTGTACATTTTGCATGTTTGGGGCTGTGGAATCGGAAAAACATTTAATTTTGGAATGTGATGCATTCAAAGACATCAGAGAAAGTTATGAGAACATGTTAGCATCAGTTTCTTGGCATTGTCTTTCTAGCGAGGGGATTGTTGGAAAGTTGGGTCAGCTCATCATCAATTTGAATTGGAAAAGGATTGAATTGCAAAGAGCGAAAAACAGGGAACTAATGGTCTCATAGACTATTTTTAGTCTTGTGGACCTTAAAATATCATTTCATTTCATTTCTTCGCTCTAGTGAATAAAAAAAGGACTTAGAAATCACGACTTCTTCCACAATTTATCAATACGGTCTCCTTCAGAAAATGACGTGTAACCTTTACAAGTCTATCCTTATAATAGCCCACAACCCAACTTTAGAAAACCATTAAATATTTTGTGGCCCCCTCCCAAAAGAAAACGAATCCACAAAATTTAAAATAAGAATTCTTCTAAAGTTTAAGGAAAATTTGCTTGAGGGTTAATGGCCCTACTAGGTGAATTAAAATTTCAATAAAGTTCAAACTAAACCATAGTTACAAAGAAAATAAATAAAATAATAATAATTCACTAAATATTACCTCAAAAAAAATAGACAAGGATTAGAAAATAATATCTTACAAAAAAAAATCACAAAATATTTACAAATGTACAAGGCTTATGAAAAATATTTTTTTTTTGAGAAATAAAATTTTTAATGGCTATTTTCTTTGATAAATTGCTAAAAACACTTTAGAAACCCCATGCATACTATAGCCTTAGCGAAGATTTAATCCACCACACAAATATTTGGGATCCAAGCAAAATGGTTTATGCCCAAGTTTGTGAACGTGGAGGCCAAGCACTGAAGTTCCTACAAATACTATGTATTTATCTCAAGATGGTATGTTAATCATATGGCGAATCAACGACCTAAGATTAGCCCAGAACTATCAATAGCATGATTTTATCTCCATTTAATGAAAAACAAATCTTACCATTATTTAGCACAAGATAAGAAAGCCCATAGTGAGTACATACCACAAATCAATGAACATGGAACACCTTGAATTGTGTTTTTATTGTGATAAAAAAAGTAGTTCTCAGCGGGACAATAGCTTACATGAAATCTTCAATAACAATTTCGTAGTTTCTTTGATCCTTGTCAAAATAATCTTGTCGTTGATAAACACTTCAAGATCCTTTAATCTTGGCCTTTGATTTTTTATTTTATTTTTGAGGAATATTCGAATTTACCATTTAATTCCATTTTAATTAGCGCAAAATTAATTATTTAGAGTTAATTTCCTCAAAAAATTGACTTTGACTTAACCACCAAGGTCCAAGGGTCCAAATTTTCTTGAAAAATACAGTATTTTCTTGGTGGAGGACCTTTAAAAATTGACTCTTTTAAGACCCACGAATTTTTCCATTTGGAGAATTTATTTTGGTAAGGCAATTTTTTTTTTGGTATACAGTGGAATCGGCAACAGGGGCAGCCTCGCGACTCGCATTACATGGGGTCGATTCTGACCGCTACCTCTATAACCACTGGGAGATGCACCCGCCCCTCTCCACAGCGTCGGGTTAGTCCGGGGGAATTGAACTCGTGACCTTCAGTACAGAGCCCGCCTTTCTAACGAACTTCACCGTAGTGTGATTACCAACTTGCCTACCCCTGTGGGGCTTTTGGTAAGGCAATTTAACTTTACTCTAATTAATTAATTTTCTGACTTAAGATTTAATTTTATTTTGACAGAAAAATTAATTAATTTACACATGAGGGGATTTAATTATTTTTCCAACCCTCTAATACATATGATTTTATATTTAAAAGACTCAAAGAGGGAATACACATTCGTTTTAGACTCTCAAAACAGATAACCCATCCGCGACACAATATGATCTAGTAAACCAAGTGATTTTTAATAAAATAATTTAGCGAATTAGAAATTGGCTAAATTATTTTGAAACCACTTTTACATAGTACTTGATTAAAAACACTAGGACTCACTTAATATTTCAACAATAAATTTCACCTTAGCTTTGGGGGTTTAAGCTAGAGGGAAATAACTCATTTGATTAGTCGTATCTGAAAACATAGGTAATCAGTGAGGTTAAAAAACCTCCTAGGATGGAGTTCGTCATCAAATTATAGGCTTACCTAGGTTGTTACATAGACTCAACGTTTTACTAAGATCATTTACAATATTTAACTTGCAGAATGGGGTGACCATGACACATGGACTGCTGATAGGTGATCTAATCCTTTTGGGAAAAATTGGCACTTTTGCTTCCTTGGAACTTTGACAAATTGAGTGCAACAGGATCCACAAGGAAAGGGAAGGCAACAATTATAATAGAAGGGTGAGGGCAGAAATTAGCATCTTTTGCTAATTTGACATTTGAACCATTGTTTGCTCAAGCTGTTTAGCTAGGTCAATAGAGTGTTGTTCAACACACTAGATTTCTAAGGGGAAATATCAACTCTTACTTTGGTGGACTACGAGTGCCACCCTAGGGGAGACATTTCCACATTTGTGAGCTGGTTTGGGAGTATTATGCAGGTGAAATCGAACTGTTCTGGGGGCAGACTGGACGTAGAAGGGAAATACGCACTTCCTAGGAGAGGGAGCTTCAGAGCAACATTGGTTCCGAGCTTTTGGGGATATAATTACCTTGGCTTTTTGCTACCCTTTTGGTTGAGTTTACCAGGCTGAAGCAGTGGTTAGTCATTAGGTCGAAAATCTTTCTCCAGTGCACACGCAAAGGCAGTCTTACCGGGCCTGCCCAGTTCCTTAGGGAGCCACTCTGTTGTTGGTGGGTTGTCCGGTGGTTTGGGCTGAGATTTTCCTAGAGGTATAAGGGAGAATTTAGGGGATAATTCTTAGCTTTTGGGGAGCTCATTTTGGCAGCAGGGATATAGGTGGTGCGAAACCTAGCTATTGGAGGAGATCACATTGTTTGGGGTCAATTTCGGAAGGTTGGAATTAGGCCCAACCCTTTTTGGTTTTTCTTGGGTTTATTGAGGAGAGACCAAGATTAATTTGGCTAAATTTTCTGAGCATTCTAGCAGGCTCAAATAGGTGTCTCTTTTCAACCAGCAATTGTCGGTAATTTGCTCCATTTTGTGGGTTTTCCGGTGTGAAGGATTGGGACCAATTCCTTTCTGGGTATGTGAGAGAAATTAAGAGGAAGCTGCAGCAACAATTTCAGGCCAATCTAGGTATTCCAGCAAGGGATTCAAACCATTCTCAGATAGTAGCAATGGCACAATTTATAGGGTAGCGTAGAGGCAGTTTGGGGGTCGAAGTTTCTACTCATTAGGGCATCTTTCTCACCTTGGGTTTGCATCAAATTGCTTATGCAGGCCCAGGTGCACTTGCTTTTTGTTATTTTACTCCCATCTATGTTGCAGAAAACGTGGGTGGGAGGCCTGTTTCCGGCTGGAAACTGGGATGAAACGTGTTTCCGCGTTTGGTACAGCCACGAAACGCGTTTTCGGTCGTACCACCACGTTTCCCGAAATGGAAACGTGGGTGGTACGGCCAGAAATGCGTTTCACGGCCGTACAACCCACGTTTCCAAAAATTCATGTGTTTTATTTTTAATTTTTAATTTGTTTTTAATTGTTTTTAGGTTATCTAGTGGGAGGTAAAGGAGGAATTTGCCAGTTTTGCTGTAGGAATAGATGATTGTGCAGATATATCAGCTTTGGAGGAGAGAAGCACCATGAATCCAGTTAGGTGGTGGATTTGTCATGGAGCAAATGGTGT
>APFE030280820.1:136224-150287 GCA_000404065.3 Pinus taeda | reverse complement strand
TTTCCCCGTTTCCAAAAATTTGGGGAGGTTGCGTTTCGTATCACTTCCCGTTTTGGAAACTCGTTTCCGTTTCCCCGTTTCGTATCACTTCCTGTTTTGGAAACTCGTTTCCGTTTCCCCGTTTCGTGCAACTTAGACTCCCATTCATTCCAGATTTTTAATAAAATGGCTCAGTTGTGCTAAAATTTGTATTGGGTATTTGAGTGCCCTGTGTGTTAATTTTTTTTTGTCGTTTTCTAGTTCATGCTTTAGTGATCCACTGCATAATTCCATTAGGAATATTACAGTGGTATCAGAGCCTTGATCTTGGTCTAGTTGTGGGTAGCCAACAAGAACATGGGAGATTTGGTTATGAGTGCACAGTGACGGGTGAAACCGTAGACAAACCCATGGCTAAAGGAAAATATAGTATGCAAAAAATCTGGGGTGGAATCCATTGGGACGATGAGAGGTTGGCCTAGTTGAGGAGGGTGATAGACCAGACTCATCCTCACCCTTACAATAGAGACACTAGAGGTGCGCAGGCCGTGGGGGTG
Organism: Pinus taeda; assembly: GCA_000404065.3. Taxonomy (NCBI): domain Eukaryota; kingdom Viridiplantae; phylum Streptophyta; class Pinopsida; order Pinales; family Pinaceae; genus Pinus; species Pinus taeda. The sequence goes on along the minus strand of APFE030280820.1, from coordinate 149,751 downwards.
CAACCATCTACATCATGTGGGGAAAGTCGACAGAATCATGGGACCAGATCTCCTGAAAAGGAGCAGGCAGGTCAGGGACAATTAGAGGGTGATACCAGGGGGCGCTTTTGCTGGTGGAGACCTGGCTTTAGATATCAAGAGCCTGTGGAGGAGGTTGCTCATGATGCTGAGGGCACACAGGATGGTGAGGAGCACATCAATGTACCTGGTGGGGTGTAAGAGTCATCATTGTTAGAAATCTCTTTGATAGCCCCAGTTGACAACTTGGTGGAGAGGATAGACCCTACACCCATAGAGCCATCTATTGAGGAGGTGCCACCCATGGATGGGACGCCTACAGTTGCTGAGGTATCTAGAGCTATGACCAAGTTTACAGGTGATAGATGCCCACGACAGTTTCATCAATTCTAGGTTGGCCTTCTCGCATTCAGAGAGAAGGCCACGATAGTACGAGAGGCCATTCTGCAGCAAAATGAGGAGTTGCTGGGCATGAGAGCGATTTGTGCCAAGTCAGCGGCCAAACTGACTTGCTTTGGGCAACGTTGGATTCCCTAATGGTACAACTGGAGTGCACATTAGAACATCAGAGCAACCCTCTTTAGGCATACATAGACGAGGTTGACAACACTGTTAAGTTACCGGTGCCCATTGGAGAGAGGGGGACAAAGCTACCTAGTCAGATTTCATGTGGTGACCAGGATAACAAGATGAGATGACCTGAGCTGCATAGGGTGCAGCATCCGCATGTTGGGGTTGGATGGAGAGAGATTATGTGTTGGTACCAGGTGGAGTGGGCTATGGAGATGGTAGTGGACCCGGGTGTAGCTCAGCATGAGCTTCCAAACACTGGGGATATCAGAAGCCCAAATTGGCGTTGGGATCCTGGTGGGAGTCGGGACTACGTATCATTTCCTAGGTATGCTGGTTGACTACGACCTGGATGGTATAGATGACCTAGCAGTTGAGTGCGCACATTTGCTAGGGGAGTTTGGGTCAACACTAGTGGCCAACCAGTTTATGGGCAAGCTCCTTGGGTTGTCTTGGTATGATGGTTGTACATGGGATCACAGGATGATCAACATACTCTGGAAGGACTTTGTCGGAGGAGGTGGCATTGGTAGATCACCAGACAATGCCTTGTTTGGAGCTGGGGATTCTTCACATTTGTGTGGGGCATAGAGGACACAAAGGAGCAAAGCAATGGTGGAATCGCTACCAATACTTAGGGAGATTCACTTCTTGGATCCCTCAAGGAGGATTTGGATGGGAGATCCATTCGTCAGAGGGTATGGTGATGCGACAGTGGAGGTGATGTTGTCGGCCGGGTGCGGGCCGACGCATATGGATACAACTTTAGGTCATCACATCCAGGGATGTGTAGGAGCATCTATCGTTGAATGGTGGTCTGCAGATGGGCATGAAGATGCATGGTAGTGTGTTATAGTGTGTTGGATTGCGTTGTGGAGTAGAAGTGTCTTTCATCACACTAAACAGATGCGGGGAGTGACAGGTGCAGTGACACATGGAGGAAACAGGGCGGTACAGTATGGTATATTAGTAGTTGGGGGTATCTTGTGGTATATAGGGATAGGTTGCGGCATACAGTGGCATGCCGAGGAAGGTGGTGATACTTGGTGGTATGTAGTGGCACATGATGAGGACATTGTTGAGCATCTGGGGACACCATGTTTAGTGGAGATAGGTCTTCGAGGAAGTTATTAGCAGATTTGAGACGAAGAGGGGGTCGTCCATAAGATTACTCTTCAGTATCCCTGCAGACTCTCGATCATACCCTTGGGGACCTACCCAACCATCATCCTCCAGTGTTGCTTACATTCGCAAAGCATTTGGTTGCCGCCCCTCGATGCTCTTCGTTTAAGCAACAGGACATGGGAGGCCCACCCTAGGCAGTTGGATGAGACATTGTGTGACATGGGTATGGAGGAGACTCTCCAATTGAGACATTTGGTGGATGCACGAGCTGATGGATACAGGTTTGGGGGTCACATGGTTTGTTTCCAAGGTGGCATATGTTCCACCCGTGGGCTTACACTTAGAGAGGTGGTTGCAAGGGAGTTGTATGATACACTTTTAGCGAGAGAGTTTGATGCGCTACATGAGCATGAGGGACAGTGGATGGTAGACTTCATCTACAGGAGGGTGTCCAGACTCTGAGTAGTATCCAAACATATCATCACGAGTTGGGATAGCTAATATTGCTATGTGGTTTGGCAGGAAAAGGGCAGATTGGCATGCTTGGGACAGATTCTTTATACTTGGGGACCACCTATGGGATACATACAAGGATCAGAGATGAGGATCAGATGGGATCTAGTAGGTAGCAGTGCTACGCAATAGCAACCCATGAGGTGTGGGAGTTGTGAGCTCTCAGTATGGTTGGGGGCTCCAGAGATCCGAGCGTTGAGTAGATCACTCCACTTCTCGATGGGTAGGGTTATGATGGAGAGAGATCCAATTCTTTCCCATGCTGACACATGGGGGATCACTGAGAGCTTCAACATATGGAGAGGCAGGTTGTTGCTCAGGATCAAGGCTAGTCATGGAGTGGTGGACTCAAGCATTGTAGAGTTGCCCTAGTAGGTTGGTCATACGGCTGATTGCCACAGATATAGTGGCCGAGAGTTACTAGAGAGGAGGGTTTGGTACGAGCCTGTTGAGTAGTCAGGCATGATGGGGTTGTCATGATGATAGCAGGATAGGTTCCTTCTACGATGGGAAGGGGATTCTGGCATAACAAGGCTTAGTAGTTCAACTACCCGTAGAACTGAGTTGGTTTCTACAAGGGAAGGTCATCCAGATTTTCCATTGGGTTTTAGTGATTCGTTAATGGTGTGGGGAATTTCACCAGTGTGGTAGTGTGATCAACAGGAGGAGATCAGCGGAAGCTTGGGCAGACGAGGGTTCAATCCCACCAGGATTGGATTGCATCTTCAAGAGCCACTCCTATGGACTCTTGAAGTGCACAAGAGGGACTATTCGATAGTGCAACTTCAGGAGGGGATGATCAGGATCTTATACTACCATGATGCTCTACTTAGTGACGGTATGCAGAGGGCGTCTGGTGCCTATGATGAGCTGGACAACGAATGGAACAAGGGATGCCTCACGCTGATCAGGATGGCTTGGGATCCTGGCAGGACAGGGTAGAGATCAAGGATGAATGGGTGGTACAGTTGGGACCCCGGTATTAGGTGCATTGATTATTTGGGTTAGCTAATCGAGAGGGTGCTTGTTTCTGGCATTGCTTGAGGTCAAGCAATTTTTGATGGGGAGGACTGTAATGTCCCCAAATTAATTGATTTTGTTAAGAACAATTTCCGCTTTTGTAATTTTGGCAATTGGGGAAATATTTTGGTCCACAACTTAGGAGGATGGAGAAATCAAAGGAAGATTTGATTTTTGGGTAAAGAGAAGGCCCCACTCTAGAAAAAAGGGAAAAATTATGGAGTTGGTGGAATGTGGGGGCCACCGCTCAAGGAATACGCACCCCTTGGAGGAAAAATCGAATTTGTGAAGGGAGGCTGAAATATTTGGAGGGACCCACAAGGAAAGGGAAGGAAACAATTATAAATAGAAGGGTGAGGGTAGCAATTGGCATCTTTTGCTAATTTGACATTTGGACCTTTGTTTGCTCAAGTTGTTTAGCTAGGTTAATAGTGTTGTTCAACACACAAGATTTCCGAGGGGAAATATCAACTCTTACTTCGGTGGACTTCGAGTGCCACCCTAGGGGAGACATTTCCACACTTGTGAGTTGGTCTGGGAGTATTATACAGGTGAAATCGAACTATTCTGGGGGCAGACTGGATGCAGAAGGGAAATACGCACTTCCTGGGAGAGGGAGCTTCAGAGAAAAATTGGTTCCGGGTTTTTGGGAACATAATTACCTTGGATTTTTGCTACCCCTTTGGTTGTGTTTACCAGGTTGAAGTAGTGGCTAGTCATTAGGTCGAAAATCATTCTGTAGTGCACATGCAGAGGTTGTCTTACTGGGCCTGCACAGTTCCTTGGAGAGCCACTCCGTTGTTGGTGGGTTATTCGGTGGTTCGGGCTGAGATTTTCCTAGAGGTATAAGCGAGAATTTAGGGGATAATTCTCAGCCTTTGGGGAGCTCATTTTGGCGCAGGGATATAGGTGGTGCAAAACCCAACTAGAGGAGGAGCTCACATTATTTGGGGTCAATTTCGGAAGGTTGGAACTAGGCCCAACCCTTTTTGGGTTTTTCTAGGTTTATTGAAGAGAGGCCAAGATTAATTTGGTTGAATTTTCTGAGCACTCTGGTGCGCTCAAACAGGTGTCTCTTTTCAACTAGCAATTGTCGATAATTTGCTCCATTTTGTGGGTTTTCAGTGTGAAGGATTAGGACCAATTCCTTTCTGGGTGCTGTGGGAGAAATTAAGAGGAAACTACAACAACAATTTCAGGCCAATCTGGGCAATTCCAACAAGGGATTCAAACCATTCTCAAATAGTAGTAGTGGCACAATTTCTGGGCAGTGCAGGGGCAGTTTGGGGGTCGAAGTTTCTACTCATTGGGGCATCTTTCTCACCTTGGGTTTGCTTCAACTTGCTTATGCAAGCCCAAGTGCACTTGCTCCTTGTTATTGTACTCCCATTTATTCCAGATTTTTAATAAAATGATTCAGTTGTTGTGTTAAAATTTGTATTGGGTATTTGGGTGCCTTGTGTGTTAAAATTACTCACTCCGTTTAGACTCTCTCCTAGGCAAGTCAAGGGGGGTAGTCCCTAAGGTAAATGGATAAGAAATCCTGTGGAACACGGGCTCTAGGAGATTTTAATGATGAACAACTTGATGAATTTAAAGCAAGTTTCGGTCAATTACAATAGATGATTAAGATAAGACACAACTACAAGATATAAATGACTACAGAGCAGTGCCTTCTATATTGAATTAACCATAGACTAAGTAATAACAAGTCATCCAGAGAAAACTTATAGATGTCGCAAAGCAACAATCATGTACAATTAATGTAAATGCCCAAAACTTTAACATGCAAGAGATTCCATATTTAAAATGATTTTCATTAACTGCTTAGATCTAGATTCAATTAACTTTCTCCAACAATTAATATGATTTAAAACGTTTATTGCACTTGAGCATAGAAAAATTACTTACCGTGAAAAGAAACCAAGGAATACTTACCATGAAAAGAAACCACGAAGCTTTAGATAAATAGTTTAATTATTCCTTAGACGAATTGAAGAAGTAAAATAAATCAAAAGGGTTAATAAAATAAAAATCTTAATGAGCCATAGGCCACATTAAAATTTTCTTAATGTGAATGCGTGAATCCCTGTAATTTAATACCTTAGTAATTCCTTTAAAATTCTTAGGCTTTTTTTAATGGTTTTTTTTTTAGATTTTAAAATCTTTTAATGTTTTCTAGATTTTTAATTTTTATGATTTTTTTGTTATGATTTTTCTATTTTTTTTAAGGATTTTTAGATTTTTAGGATTTTTAATGATGTTTTAAATGAAAATCATAATAAAATCAAAACCAAAAAAAAAAAGCAACTTGAATTTTCTTTTTAAATTTTGATGAATCTAACTAATTTTTTGTTTACATGAAATTGAAAATAAAAAGAAAGGTAAATAAAACCAAACCCTAAATGAATATACAAATGAAATTAAACTAAATAAAAAACAAAACTTAATCTAACCTAACATATATGAAACAGAACTAAAGTAAATTAACGCATATGTATAAACAAAAGGGAAATCGAATATACTGTTGTTTTGCCATTGTAGGTCTGACGGCGGAGGAGAACTCGAAGGGTTTGGATGCAGGCATCGGATAAGGATCCGAGGATGCTCGGGCTTGCAGGTTGGACGGAGCAGAGAAATGGACGCGTGAGGAGGTTGGTCGATAGCAACGATGGAGGCAGGATGTGGAGAGGAAGCTGCAATCCGACGGATGATGGGCAGCGTATGTTGCTTGTTTACTGTTTAGTTGCAGGGTTAGAGATGACAGTGGGCAATAGCGTTTGGAACCTTGACAGAGCAGTAAAGAGTGAGGAGAACGCAAGTTTGGAAGAGGGTTCGAGGCAAGGAGCGAGGAAAAGCGAGAAGGGAGGAGGTTGCGGGCTGGAAGAAAGGTGAGAGCTGCAGATAGGAAGAACGTGGAGTTCTTTGTAGCGTTGAGGAGGAAGGGAAAGATGATAAAGGGATGCTACAGGCAGTGGAAAGGAGCGGATTATGGAGTTGTGGCAGCAAATTCGAGGGTAAAAGGAGACTGTGTTTGAGGATTGCAGGCTAGGATCTAAGCGATGGATGAAGGAGATGAGGAATGTTGCGGACATATGAGAGCAGGTAGAATGGCACCAGTGAATTTGATGCCAGAGGGTGAGAAATCACAGGGATGAGGAGATAACAGGCTTTAAAAGCAACGAAAATGAAAAACCCCAGGCAACAGCAAAAGGCTGTGAGCCTAAAAAAAATTTGAAATTGCACAGCGAAACGAAAACCCAATCAGCGAATCAATCGGCAAAATCGTCGCCCTGGAACCCTCATGAAAATTCGCAGATCTAAAAATTTTTAGAACTCTTATAAATTTTCGCAGATTAAAAATTTTTAAACTTAAATCCCTCGATTGCAAAAGACTAAATAATATTCCTACAAAATGATGTTGGTGAACCCTAGAAATCCAGATCTTACCCTACAGGGCCTAGATCTGGACTCTATACAGATTTCTCCTTTAGATTTGTAGCTGCAAGACAACAATAAAACACCTAGACAATATATACAAAAAACCAGAAAAACCCAAGTCAGTAAACCGAAAATAATTACAGATCTATGTACATAAATGACAGATCTATCAGATCTAGGGAGTGTGAATCCAACTCCATTCCCAGATCTGATAATCTGAGGCTCTCAACAGCCAAATCTATTGATTTAGCACAAAAAAAAAAAGAAAAAAAGAAGAATTTTAAAGGAGGTGTTGAGCTCAAAACTCTTATGCATCACCCATAAAAAATATCTTATGATAAGCCCGGGATCAAATTAAGCTAGGCTCTTCAGAAAACACGGATCGGTAGTTGGCTAGTCCAACTGAAAACTTCCTCGAACACCCGATGATCTAAAAACAATCAAGACTTTCCTGCAAAACTCAATTCAGCGATCAACATAGAGCGAGAAAACAATAATAAAGCTCAGACAAATAGAGATACCTGCTATTACGTTCAAAATTTAGATTATTATTCAAACCTTAGCGATTGAGCAAGATACCTGTACTCAAATAACTCTTTAGAAGTTATTATCAATGGCAAAAAGAAATTACGCATGAAAACAATACATCTTACAGTGTTTCCACGAAGAGTAACACTAGCGAAGATTAACCCCAAAGTCTTTCTTTATTGTCCGAAATTTTTTACACAAGAGCTTTTTGCTTAGAACACGATCAGAAATCGGATCCATTGACTGACAAATGACCTCCTATTTAAAGATAAATCCTTGAACAGTTAGTTCGAGTGATCCTCGTCAAAGCAATCTTGACCATTGATGAGGATCAAAATTTCTTTTAATATCGTCCGTTGAAATTTAAAATTCTTGAGGAAATTCGAATTTTTCAATTAAATGCATTTAAAAATTTTTGAATTAATTTCCTCAAAAATTTGACTTTGACTTAACCCCAGGGACCAAAAACTTAAAATTTAGCAAAATAATTAATTTACCTTAGTCCCTGGACCTCTTGAAATTTAATGTTTAAGGACCGACAAATTTTGCCTTCAGAAAATTTAAATTTACCTAGGACCTAGAATTAATTAAATTTCTGACTTAGGATTTTAATTAATTTTGGCCAGAAAAATTAATTAATTAACCTATGAGGGGATAAATTATTGTTCCAATGCTCAAGACACTTTACATCATGATTTTTACATTTTTTACATCTCAAGGGGGAAAACCTATTTGCAAAAGACCCTCACAAACTACCCAATTCTGCAACACAAATATAATCCAGCAGACCAAGCAATTTGTAATAAAATAACCTAACCAAATAGTTAGGATTATTCCCAAATCACTTTTACATAGACTCGATCTAGAACACTAGGACTCCACTAAGATCCCAGTGACAAAATCCATTCCGGCTTTGGGGAAAGGCTAAAGGAAAACTCTGCCGACCATCAGAGAATGGATCGGTGAGACAAAAAACCTCCCGGAATGTAGATCGTCACCAGAAAATTAGGTTTACCTAGGTAATTACATACACGACACGGATCTGCTAAGTTTATTTACATTATATACATGCAGAATGATCAAGCTGGTGATGATAGCTGGATGACACGAACACATCGATCAGGCGTTATCCTTTTTCCAAAAAAGGGGGTGTACTACTATGGGTCATTGACACGTAGTGGTCAACATCTGGCTCTACTTGGGGACACGTTGTTGCACTGGAGGAATGTGAAAATCCATAATTTGCATCCATGCAACACACAATTTAACATAAGTAGCGTCCATCCAAAAAATCATCATATAACGTTAAGTACATGAAAGATATAAGCTCTTCATTTATTAACTATAACATAAAAATAAATCTAATCCTAAAACATAAATGAAATGCTGAAATGACAAGGTGTAGGGTTAGAAATACAATACAAAGGACGCCCTATGGCATCAGATGCGTTCAATATAGTGCATACTGAGCATTTTCATACTTTCAAGCAAATCTGTTCGTTGTTTGTTAGATGTGCCATGTCCAATCCTGCACACGGTAGGACTTCTTCCTATCCGAAAATCAAGCTGCTTGCAGCCATCTGATGCATCAAATTGCTTTCTCATTCTCTTTCTCTTGCGTCTTTTCTTTGTGGCAGGCTGTATCACTAATGATGTGGAACAATCTGCTTCAAAACTCTCAAATGAAGTATGTAAGATATGCATGACATGTCTTTCTTCATTCTGCATCTGATTCTTATCAATTTCTATTTTATTCGGGTCACCTTCAATTAGCCACTTTTCAATGGAACAAATGACCTCCTCATAATAAGACGGGGCTTGCTGTAGCAGATAAAGAGGCTTATGATCTATTGACATTTCCTTGTTTCTTTCATCCTCTGACTAATGCCGAAGTTTTTGTACTTGTATTGTTATGGCATCCATCTGGGTAGAGTGTTCAACCTTCATAGCACTGACCTCCTTGGCATGGTTTTCCTCCATGGTCAATAATTTATTCTGAAGACATATCTGACCAGCATCCATAATTTTTATTACTTTGTCATTATCTGCTTTTATGGTCATCAAGCAATGTTGCATAGAGTCTATCTCTTTCCTTTGATTTGCTTGTATGATAGCTAACTGATTATTATAATTGATTCTCATGATGGTAATTTCTTCATCCATAGTTGACAATATGTTCTGAATCGAACTTATTTCTTCTTGATAACTTGTTTCCATGGAAGTCATGTGATTTGAATGGTTAAATTCCATGCTTGTCATATTTTCCTCTAGGGCTGATAACTTGCTTTGCATAGAATTAATTTCCCTGTCATGATAGACTTTCATGGTTTCCAATTCCTTAGCATGTTGACTCCGCATGTCGGTTCTCATATCCTCCATATTCTGAGCACACTTTTCTACTACGGTGGCTACGTGATTAGAGTGCTTAATTTTCATGATTTCCATCTCCTCATCACGTTTTTCCAGTTGGGTGTACAAATTTCTCATATCCTTGACGTAATCAGTGATAAATTTTTCTTGATCAAGCTCCATATTTTTTACCAGTTTCGTTAGTTCCTCTATAATTTGCTTATCATTTTCCCTTTCATTATCGACACTGATTTGACAACTTGTCCCTGTTTTTCCACTGTCATGGATTCGTCTTGCAACGGTACAAGTGGATGGCATATTCTAATATGGAGAATTGTCTTGAAATCTTTCATTGACAGCTAGATCCTTTACAAGATCACTCTCATTCTGTTGCACAGTGTTAGGGGTACAAGGCGAGCTACCTTGATCACCATATCTATTTGTAAAAGCATTGACGATGTCTTGTAAAGAAGTGAAAGAATATTCGGGACAATTATGAAACCAATTCAAAGCATCATTCTCTAAAGAAAAGGCAAACAAACGGATTTTGACATCTTCATGATTATACTGGGAAGAACTATAATATTTGATTATTGTATGAGCAACCCTGCGTAGATGCTTTCTAACAGCGACTGAATCACCACCCGAGAACAAAGGCAATTTATGAATGGCCTCTTCCGGTATATCATGGAAAAAATTAGTAAAATGACACGGGGTAAATGAATCATCCATGATGACCTGCTTGAAGGGATAAGGAGGGACCAAATGGATGCTAGAGAGAGATCCCTGCTCAAGAAAATCAAAAGATCAACAAGAAGCGAGCTTCTAGTAGAAATTTTTGTAAGAAATGAAAGAAGTGGAGTCGCCACTTGAACATGAATCTAGCTCTAGGATCCAAAAGGTAGAAACAATTGGATATAAAGGAGGGATTCTTGTCTGAGAAATAATGGATGAATAAGTGGAGTCGCCACTCAAACAAGAAATGAACCGAAATGTCCAGGTGGTAAAAGTGCAGATGAAACAATTAATGAGATGATGAAAGATGAAGCGATGAAAAGATCAAATGACGCCAAAAAATGTTGTGCCGCTTGACCGACTAATGAATGGCGAAAAAGATGAGAGATGAGAAGAATGATGAGGAAATGTCGTTGAAACGTCGAGAATAAAATGTCCCCGGCAACAGCGCCAAGAATTGTTGGCGTTGCCAGCTAAAATAAATGATAGAAAGATGAAATATGAATGTTGTAAAGCCAAGGCCCAATAATTCAGTCCCCAGCAACGGCACCAAAAAATGTTGTTGCACAAAGTGTCTAGGCACCGCGACAACGCTCAGAGTAAGGGTTGTGATCCTTACTCACTCTGTCTAGACCCTCTCCTAAGCAAGTCAAGGGGGGTTAGTCCCTAAGGTAAATGGATGAGAAAGCATGTGGAACACGAGCTCTAGGATATTTTAATGATAAACAACTTGATGAATTTAAAGCAAGTCCCGGTCAATTACAATAGATGGATTAAGATAAGACAATTACAAGATATAAATGACTACAGACCAGTGCCTTTTATATTGAATTAACCATAGACTAACTAATAACAAGTCATCCAGAGAAAACTTATAGATGTGGCAAAGCAACGATCATGAACAATTAATGTAAATGCCCAAAACTTTAACATGCAAGAGATTCCAGATTTAAAATGATTTTCATTAATTGCCCAGATCTAGATTCAATTAACTTTCTCCAACAATTAATATGATTTAAAACGTTTATTGCACTTGACCATAGAAAAATTACTTACCTTGAAAAGAAACCATGGAATAATTACCATGAAAAGAAACCAAGGAGCTTTTGATAAACAGTTTAATTATTCCTTAGACAAATTGAAGAAGTGAAATAAATCAAAAGGGTTAATAAAATAAAAATCTTAATGGGCCATAGGCCACATTAAAAAAAATTTCATGTGAATGCACAAATCCCTTTAATTTAATTCCTTAGTAATTCTCAGGTCACCAAAAACATTAAAATCTTAGATTTTTTTTTAATGTTTTAATTTTTTTTTTTTTTGATTTTCAGCATTTTAAAATTTTTTAATGTTTTTTTAAATTTTAGATTTATTGATTTTTTTTTTAAATTTTTCAAGATTTTAGATTTTTAGGATTTTTAATGATTTTTTAAATGAAAATCATAAAAAAAATCAAAACAAAAAAAAATCAAAATCAAAACAAAAATAAAAAAAATCAAAATCAAGACAGCTTGAATTTTCTTTTTAAATTTTGATGAATCTAACTAAAGTTTTTGTTTACATGTAATTGAAAAAAAAAGGTAACTAAAACCAAACCCTAAACTAATATACAAATGAAATTAAACTAAATAAAAAACAAAATTTAATCTAACCTAACATATATAAAACATAACTAAAGTAAATTAACGCATATGTATAAACAAAAGGGAAATAGAATGTACTGTTGTTTTGCAGCTACAGGTCTGGCGATGCAGGAGAACTCGAAGAGTTTGAACGTAGGCAGCGGATGAAGATCCGAGGATGCTCGGGCTTGCAGGCTGGACAGAGTAGATAAATGGACACGTGAGGAGGTTGGTCAATAGTAGCAATGGAGGCAGGATGTGGAGAGGAAGCTGCAATCCGACGGATGATGGGCAACGTATGCTGGTTGTTTACTGATCTGTTGCAGGGTTAGAGATGACAGTGGGCAGCAGTGTTTAGAACCTTGACAAAGTAGTAAAGGGTGAGGAGAACGCAGGTTTGGAAGAGGGTTCGAGGCAGGCAGCGAGGAAAAGCAAGAAGGGAGGAGGCTGCGGGCTGGAAGAAAGGTGAGAGGTACAAATAGGAAGAATGTGGAGTTGTTCGTAGCGTTTAGGAGGAAGGGAAATACGACAAAGGGATGCTATAGGCAGCAGAAAGGAGCGGATTATGGAGTTGTGGTAGCATATTCGAGGGTAAAAGGAGATTGCGTTTGAGGATTGCAGGCTAGGATCTGAGCAGTGAATGAAGGAGATGAGGAATGTTGCGGACATATGAGAGCAGGCAGAATAGCACCAGCGAATTTGATGCCAAAGGGTGAGAATCGCAGGGATGAGGTGATAACAAGCTTTAAAAGCAACAAAAATGAAAAACCCCAGGCAGCAGCAAAAGGCTGTGAGCCTAAAAAAAAATTCGAAATTGCACAGCAAAACGAAATCCCAACCAGTGAATCAATCAGCAAAGTGGTAGCCCTGGAACCCTCATGAAAACTCGCAGATCTAAAAATTATTGGAACCCTTATAAATTTTTCCAGATTAAAAAATTTTAAACTTAAACCCCTGGACTGCAAAGGGCTGAATAATATTCATGCAAAATGACGTTGATGAACCCTAGAAATCCAGATCTTACCCTCCAGGGCCTAGATCTAGACTCTATATAGATTTCTCCTTTAGATCTGTAGTTGCAAGACAACAATAAAACACCTAGACGATATATACAAAAACCCAGAAAAGCCCATGTTAGAATACCAAAAATACTTACAGTCTATGTACATGAATGGTAGATCTATCAGGTCTAGGGAGTGTGAATCCAACTCCGCTCCCAGATTTGATAATTTGAAGCTCTCAATAGCCAGATCTATCGATTTAGCTAAAAAAAAAAAAAATTTTTTTTTTTTTTTTGAATTTTAAAGTAGCTGCTGAGCTCAAAACCCTTCATGCATCACCCATAAAAAATATCTTATGATAAACCCAGGATCAAATTAAGCTAGGCTCTTCAGAAAACACGGATCGAGAGTTGGCTAGTTCAATTGAAAACTTCCCCGAACGCCCGATGATTTAAAAAAAATCAAGGCTTTCCTGCAAAACTCAATTCAGCCATCAACATAGAGCGAGAAAACAATAATAAAAATCAGATAAATAGAAATACCTGCTATTACCTTCAAAATTAAATTATTATTCAAACCCCAGCGACTGAGCAAGATACCTATAC
>APFE030280820.1:124444-135018 GCA_000404065.3 Pinus taeda | reverse complement strand
GACATGTAGTGGTCAACACCTTTCTCATCAACAACCCAACTAGTGCTCATATTTTGTTGGCTCTCTTAATGTTTTCAAGAGAGAATCTGTATTGTTCCTTTTTCTTGTATCCCTTATGGCATGGATAGGATGGACTTTCAGAGTTGGGGGAAGACAGGTCACAGGTGCAGGTTGGCATCCTTAGTGGGCCCAGGGGCTTCTGGAGGGGTTTTGAGGAGTTTTTATGAGGTTCAATGGCATTGTCTAGGTATATTCCATCATCCGCACAGTTTGTCTTTCGTTCTGTGGCATTCTGACAACTTTCAAAAAACAAGGTTATTAATGGGCCTGACTCAATTAATTACACATAAGGTGGCATTTCGGGAGGAATACTCGGCTGAATACCTTAGTGTAATAGCTCGTTGGAAGGGGAACGAGAAGATCTACAGGAAGGGATGGGTGGAAGTGATTTTCAGTGACCTAAGGAGGCATGGTGTTCAATTTACTCTTTTCCCACATTATCGTCACCAGAAAATTAGATTTACCTAGGGAATTACATACACGACACGGATCTGCTGAGATTATTTACATTATACACATGCATAATGGGTTTACATTATAAGATGATGATCAAGTTGATGATGATAGCTGGATGGCATGAACACATCGATCAGGCGCCATCCCTTTTGCAAAAAAAGGGGGTGTACTACTATGGGTCGTTGACATGTAGTGGTCAACACCTTTCTCATCAACAACCCAACTAGTGCTCATATTTTGTTGGCTCTCTTAATGTTTTCAAGAGAGAATCTGTAATGTTCTTTTTTCTTGTATCCTTTATGGCATGGATAGGACGGACTTTCAGAGTTGGGGGAAGACAGGTCACAGGTGCAGTTTGGCATCCTTAGTGGGTCCAGGGGCTTCTCGAGGGGTTTTGAGGAGTTTTTATGAGGTTCAATGGCATTGTCTAGGTATATTCCATCATCCGCACAGTGTGTCTTTTGTTCTGTGGCATTCTGACAACTTTCAAAAAACAAGGTTATTAATGGGCCTGACTCAATTAATTACACATAAGGTGGCATTCCGGGAGGAATACTCGGCTGAATACCTTAGTGTAATAGCTCGTTGGAAGGGGAACGAGAAGATCTACAGGAAGGAATGGGTAGAAGTGATTTTCAGTGACCTAAGGAGGCATGGTGTTCAATTTACTCTTTTCCTACATTAAAAAGAATATTTTAATTGAAACAAAAGAGGAAAAAATGGTCCATGATTAAAATAATAATAAAATTGGAGGTTCTAAAAGGTCCATCAGATTTATAAAAGAAGAGGAGGTGACAATTAGAGGACACCTTGGATTTGATATTGCTTCTTGTATAAGAAGTTGAGAACCCGGTTCTCTACGACATTGGTAGCCCTAGGACGAAAACCATTGGGTGTGCTAGTGGGTGTGGACAAAAATCCAACATTCTTGATGAGATTTCACTCAAAAAATCTCAAAATTCTTCAATGGAGTTTGGAGAGTGCAGTTTTGTCATAGCCAGTTTGCAACAGTCTTTTTACCGGGCCATCTACATCATTTCTAGAGTCCTTCATCATTTGGGTCAGAGATCTTTTTTTGGGTTTTGCTCCGCTTGCTTGGGAATCCCATTCCTTCATGTTGATGTACTCTTTTCAGTGGATTAATAAAATGGCTTAGTGATTTTATCGGCATCTATTTGTGTATTATTTGTTGGTTGTGTGTCTATTTATGTTCACTTTGTTTTGTTCAAGTTTATTTCTGGTATCTACTGTTCAAATTTCCATTAAGGATATTAAAGTGGTATGTGAGTTGTGCACCCTGCCAGCCTGAGGGTTTATATCAAAAGTGCCGAAAGGAAATTATTTGTGAACTTGTGTCTTTGTTGCATAAGAAATTTTGAAGAATTAAACTTTTTATGAAAGGATGTTGATTATGAAGTCAGTGGGTAATCAAATTTCAAGGGCCCAATTATTTTCTTTGCAAAGCCGAGAAAACATTTGTGGAAATTTTAGAAGGGGGGTTGGCGTGAGTATTAATCTTTTTGAAGGGCCGTGAGTGAAATTTTCTTTAGGTGGTGGCCCATTTATTCTACAATGGAGCCGTAGAGCATTTGAAAGGGGCATGTGATTTTATTCCAATCTTTACATTTTATAGAAAGGGCCAAGGTATAGAATTAAGTGGGACCGTAAAGGCGCAAACAAATTTCCTTTTTTTGTGTGGCACATTAATTTAGAATGGGCGCTGAAATTTGTTTTGGCGTCAATTAAAATTTTATTTGGGTTTCGAACCCAACAAAACTTGTTAAGGCATAGTTAAAATTTTATTTAGGTTTCGAACCCAAGAAAACTTGTTGAGGCAAGAGCTTCATTGACAGGGGTCGAGTTGTAATTTTAATTGACAAGGAGTTTATGTGATGGGTTGCAACAAATTTCTACAGGAGAATATGTGAGACTGAGTCGCGCACAACTTATGCACTGGCCCGACTTACCCACTCCACTCTCTTGTGAGGGAACTTGTTTTATTATTATATGGGAGGGCACGAATCATTAAGGAGTTAGATATTCTGTCAGCAAAATCTTCCGGGCTGAGTCACTTTTATTGGAGCGAAATTTCAGAACAAGAGAGTGGTCGAGTTCATAAGATAAGGTGGTCAAGGTATTCTGTCCAAGGGGCCGAAGTTTGACTCTCATTCTTAATGAGTCGTTGAACAGAGGACGTCTTATGAGTCGATGTTCCTATTTCTCCATTCTATGTGGAGCTATGCGTATCAACTTTGTTGAGGAGTTGTGTATCATTGAAGGAGCAGAATTTCACTATGGTATAGGACCATGTGTTTCTGGTTTAACCAGACTGCATTGTCCCATGTTGGATGTAAAGCACGACTCCTTGACTCTCAGAAGTGTGCACCTGATAGCTTGTGGATATCAATTTACGTGATGGAAAATTGTGTTTCCTTAGTTAGATGTAGCAAAGGCTCAAACTAAGTGTTGCGCTCACATGGGGACGACTTGAAATGGCTCGAACCAATGCCGTGTTGGTGAACAGAGAACACTGGACCATACTCTCAAGCTCTGGCAGCGAACTCAAAGTCAAAGGTGTTGAAACATTGTGATATCCTGTGAAGCTGATTGGACACATATAAAATGCTTTTAGCAGAGCTTTAACTCCAGGTTCATTCTTTCCTACTTTCTTTCTATACATGCAATTTCCAAGGAAGCAAGGGACTGTATATATCTTAGTTGCTGCATATCATGCTCATTTCTGGACTCAATAGAATGGATTACATCTGATTAAAAACCTGTTCAGTACATAATGAGTAAACCATCTGGAAATTAAAATTTGCAGTCACCTACAGCAGTAGACATTTCTCTTATATGATGAAACCTTTGATTTAAAGGCACACTAAACTCAGAGTATGAATTGTTGCGGTATAGTCTGAACATCTCTTTTTCTAGGGATTATTTGAAATATTGTTGCCTATTGCACTGTACATGCAGAAGTAGGATTGAGTATAAACATCATGAACAGAGGGTCCTTAGCTTGTTAATGTCCAATCTTGAATCACTGCAGTTGTCTTGTATGCCACTATTGCCATAAGCTTTGTAATAATGGAGTACTTAAAACATCTCATGCACCAACACAACAGTCTCTCAATGGGCTGCAATATAGATCAGAAAACAAAATTGGCCAACAGACCTTTCTCAAAACAGATCCATGCCATTCTTAACCATGAGCAGCCAAGAGATTTGCAGAAGAAACCAGAAATAGGACACAAAATCTTTGCACTTGGGACTTATTTGAAACACATGATGGTTACAGTGAAAGAACTTTTCAAACTAGACGAACTAGACTCATTCCTTTCCAAGGTGTGTCAGTCGGAGGGGAAGAAGCTAAGTTGGGCTTTAAAACCCGCCATGCTTGCTCTCATACAACACAAGTTCTTGGAGGAACCTTGTGAAGCATTCAGACTTTCAGTTGGGCCCTATCTCAGTGACGTTATGAGGCTGATCGCACCTATACCCCTTACAACGATGATATAATGAGAGACCTTTCGGGACTTGGATGACACCGTGGGACTTACCTTGGGGAAAAAGCTAAAGATTTTAAAAGCCATGGCCATGCTTAGATCTTACGAAGTCATGTTTGATCTTGAATGTGATAATATTATCCTTCAAATATTCCAACACTTATTCAACATTCAGAAACAACATCTTGACACGGTCAAGGCAAACATGCATTCCATACTGTCTTCATGTATGGGAGGCCATGAAGCCATTTGCAGGAGATTGCCGGCAAAGTTGTTGGCCATATGGAGGAGAGAACAACTGGTCTCACCTGTTGCTTATGAACTAGTTGAAAGTTTGGTTGAGCAGAACATTGAGCTGTTCATAAGACAGTTGACCAGGGAGGAGCTACTAAGGTTTGGTGGATCATGCAGGAAGAATGAACTGAGGAGGAAGGGACTTCGCTTCATCTGCAAGGGACCTTGGGGACATGACCACTCATGCTTGAGTGACACTGAGGAGATGACAAAGGTAGAGTAGGTGGAGGTTCCTTCTGATCTTCAGGGTGAGGATTCTTCTTTTGATGAGTCCATGGGTTCATACAAGGATGCCTCTGAGGAGCATGAGTCATGTAGAGTTGTTGACAACAGGCCAGATTTATATGATGAGTAGTCAGTGGACTCTATGAGGGACATTCAGGATGATGAGTCACCAGTGATGAGTCAACATGAGCAGCATATGGTGGAGCGAGAGTCAGCTGAGGAGGAGGATGCGCACAGTATGCATGATGATCCTTTTGGGGAGAGCCATTTGGAGGTTCATATTGAGCCCATGATGGAGGAGGATGGGCAGCCACCCTTGGGGTCAGCCATTGATGAGGAGTAAGAAGATGTACAGACAACTAGAAGGGTGGCAGTATCTGGAAACACATGTCCTTGAGAGGTGCTAGGGTTTGACGAGATAGTTTTGCAGGAGGTTGGTAGACTAGAGGAGCGTGGAGTTTCCAGCCAAATGAGGGTGGATCTTTTTGAGATGGTGGTGCATTTATCTTTGGGCCAACCGACTGATGAGGTGCAAGTACTTGCACAGGCAGCTGGCAGAGCTGCAGTACTTTCAGGGAGCAACCCTCTCCAGGAGTACATAGACAAGGCTTGTAGCACGTCTTGCCCACTTTTGCCTATTATAGAGCAAGGGGCATGTTTCCTTAGACAAATCCTGTTGAGTAGGGTCCCATATCAGCCTAGTAGACTTGTTTCTTACACAAGTGTCTGTGCATTGGATTGGCGAGAGATCATAAGTTGGTACCCTATGGATGGAGTATCATTTTTAGTCAGGAGCATTGCACTGCAGGAGCCCTTAGATGTGAGGGAAACTACATGCTCTAGTTGGCAGTAGGATGTAGGCTGGCCACTCATCAGTATTTTAGCACAACATCAGCATGGTGAGATTGACCTTGGTCTATGCCAAGGGTTGGATTGGGGAGAGGTGATGAGTTGGTATGCGGTGGATGGAGCAGCACTCATGGTTGGAGTTATAGCACAACATGGGCTATGGAGCATTGATACTTGTTCTTGGTGGCATTGGGATCAAGGAAGATTGATTGATAACAGGTCCAGTCAGAGATTGGGGTGGGATCTAGGCATTGAGGGGTCCATTCATGGTGGGTTGACACAGAGGCATACCATCACCCAGTGTTTTGTATGGGATCCAAGCGTTAGGTCTCAGTTACATTGGGCCAGCAGACTTGTCCACAGGTTTGGATTGCTTGAGGGCAAGCAATCTTGGGGCGGGAGGATTTGTAATGTTCCTTTTTCTAGTATTCATTATGGCATGGATAGGATGGACTTTCAGAGTTGGGGGCAGACATGTCGTAGGTGTAGGTTGGTATCCTCAGCGGGCCTAGGGGCTTCTGGAGGGGTTTTGAGGAGTTTTTATGAGGCCCGATGGCATTCGCTTGGTATATTCCATCATCTGCACAGTTTTCCTTTAATTTTGTGTCATTTTGACAACTTCCAAAACACCGAGTTATTAATGGGCCTGACTCAATTAATTACGCTTAAGGTGGCATTTCTGGAGGAATACTTTGTAGAACACCTTAGTGTAATAGTTCATTGGAACCGGAACGGGAAGATCTACAGGACGTGATGGTTAGAAGTGATTTTCAGTGACTTGAAGAGGCATGGTGGCCAATTTACCCTTCTCCCAAGTTAAAAAGAATATTTTCATTGAAATAAAAGAGGGGAAAGTTCCATGATTAAAATAATAATAAAGTTGGAGGTTCTAGAGGGTCCATCAGATTTATAAAAGAGGGGGAGGAGACCATTAGAGGACATCTTGGATTTGATATTACTTCTTGTATGAGAGGTTGAGAACCTGGTTCTCTACTTCATTGGTAGCTTCAAGACGGAAACCCTCGGGTGTGCTAGTGGGTGTTGGAAGAAACCCAACACTCTTGAGGAGATGTCACTCATAAATTTCACAGTGCTTCAATGGAGTTTGGAGAGAGCCGTTTTGCCATAGCCGGTTTGCAGCGGTCTTCTCATTGGGCAATCTACATCATTGCCAGAGCCTTTCATCAGTTGGGTCAGAGATATTTTTTTGGGTTTTGCTCTGCTTGCTTGGAAAGCGCAGGGTCCACTATGACTTCATGTTGATTTACTCTTTTCAGTGGATTAATAAAATGGCTCTGTGATTTTATCGACATCTATTTGTGTATTATTTGTTGGTTGTGTGTCTATTTACATTCATTTTGCTGTTCAAGTTTATTATGGTATCGACTGTTCAAATTTCCATTAGGGATATTACAAAATCTATGACAAGGGGTGGGTAAGGATGTGGATTGGAGACTTCCTTGAGATATTGTAAAAGAGGTAGTATAAGAGAAAATGGATTGAGAATCTAAATCAAGTAGGAGAGAAATTTGTCTAGGGAAAGGAGTAAACCAAAAAGTATCTGGTGAATGGAAGAGTGCTTCTTGAAGCTCACATTGCCTAATGGAAAGGAACTTCTCACCTTTTACAATAGAGGAGATATTGATAAGCTTTTCGAAGTGGGGAACATAAGGGGACTCATGAGATAGAGTGAACTAGAATTGCCTATAGAGGATTTTACACTCATCGTACCAATGGTTCATGGGATAGAGGTTGGTTTTGGTAGCATAGGAGAGGTGCTAGATTGTTAATTTTAGGTATGTTCTATTCTTATAGCAATTTATTTCAATTTTTATAGTTAGCTCAATATCTTTTCTAGATTAGCAATCACATCCGCATAATAGTAAATTGCAGATAGAACATAAACATAAATCACAAGACAAGCCAAGACAAGAGAACACAAGATGTGGCGCTAGCCAAGGACAAACCCCAATGTGGGTAAACCCTTGATCAATTCTTCTTATATGTTCTTCAATAGTTCAACAGAGAGAGAGAGAGAGATAGTACATATACAACAGAATTCAACGCTTTGACTTATCTAAATAAGAGCATAGATCATCTCTAAGAAGATGATACATGAGATAGTTGAACTCAGTTGAAGACATGTTGCTTCAACTTATTCTCTAAGGTGACTCCTTCACCTATCATTGTGCTGCACCTCGTCATCATGCTACACCACACCGTGCTGCACCATGCTGCACCCATCATCACTATGCTGCATCTCATCATGCTTCATCAATCATGACTGTACCCATCGTTGTACTGCATCATGTACCATCATGTGCCATCGCTGCACCAAGTTTGTTGTACTGTCCCATGTGCTTGCTGCACCATGCTTGCCACCATGTGCTTACTGCACCTTGCTTACCATACTGATGTTTCATTGTTAGCATGCCTTTGCTGCTGACCCATTGTTACATTGTTGTACCATGCCATCATTGTAACATTACTGCTATCATGATGTCATTGTAACATTGTTGTACCATGCCATCATTGCTATCATGTTGCCCATGCATCTTGATGCACTATGATGCATTCAAGCTTCATGGGTCACCTTGCTGTCACATTCCTAGCACTGTTGTCCCACTGTTAGTGACTGTTGCTCCTATGATTGCTTGCTATCCCATGTGTGTTTGCAACACCATGTGACTTTGTTGTCCCATCTTCCTTTGCTACACCATGTGACCTTGTTGTGCCATCTTCCTTTGCTGCCAACACACCATACAAATGTTGCTGTTTGTCACTTCATTACTGCTGTAATTTTTGGGACTGGTTAGGGCACACAACAGTCCCTAACTGTTCTCAAATCTCGCCCAAAATTTCCCTTATGAAATGCAGCCTACCCTAGTGTGAACATACCTCATTTAGATGACTATGTCTAGGGTATTCTAGGACTACAGCTAGGGCTTCCTTAGGACAACGTCTAGGGCTTCTTTAGGACAACGTTAGGGCTTCTTTAGGGCAGCATAGAGGTTCCTTGCATGGTTGAGATCTGATCTCCATTAGGGCTTCCTCTCCTAGATTTCTCTTCCACTAAAACCCAAAGCGAGTGAAGAGAAATCAAGAGTGAAGTGTGTGTGAAATGACTCTCAAGTCATCTCCTTTTATACTAAAACGTTGAGCACATGTGGGGGTTATTTGGTCGCTGGCCGACCTTGACGAATTGTCTGATAACACAAATAAATTCATAACTCCATGAATACTTATTGGAATCAGAGGATCTTTAGATCAATCCTACACCTCTCGATGAGAGGAGTCCAAGAAAAATATCAGTTGCCATAAATAAAATGACCCACATGGAGTTTGGCCCTAGTTGTTAATTTTAGCACTCCTTCTCAACTAGGGAGAACTCCATCTGCTAATCCATCTGCCAAACTGTACTATCTCTGCCATTAGAGCCCTGCACTGCTTTGCTCTGCTCTGCTGAACCATGAAGAAGAAGAATTGATCGAGAATGTCTCATACCATTCTCTACTAACTCAAAGTCAGTTCCATATGAAGAGAGTGTGTCATACAACTCTTATTGATCCCAGATCAGTTCCAATAGAGTGAGTCATATCACTCTTACTAACCTGAAGTCAGTTTTATTGATCCTAGATCAATATCACAAGAGAGTGTCTCAAACCACTCACACTGATCCCAAATCAGTTTCATTGATCCCAGATCAATGGACGTCATCCTAGCATAGGGAGCACTGTAGATACAACGATGCGTCCATCGATACTACTACTATGGTCCCTAACCCCATTTCCTTGCTCATTGGCCAGATGAGAGGTACTTCCCATGAGTTCCACACTGCATGGGTAGGATGCCTCGACAAGAGAACCACTCATCTTGTCCCTAAGTTGCCACAGGGTATCACAGGGGAAGGCTGAGCCATTCACCCTGTACACAACGCACCATTAGCGGAGGGTGAGTCGCCCTATGGTCGCTTGTTGCTCCAAAAAGTACCCCAAGCCCCTGGAGCTCCCAGAGCTCAGTGCATGCATCGTGCAGGACCCTCATAAGAGGGTCCCTCAACGACTCCAAGTTGTTCGAGAAAGTCACAAATTTGACCTTTCCCCGGGGCTTCGATAGAATGTCTGTGACCTGTACATCAGTCTCAATGCGATGGAGCCTCCTTACTCATCGACGTACCATATCCTAGATAAGGTAGTATCTGATGTCTATATGATGGAGCAACCATAGAATACGGGATTTCTCAGCAATCAAATTCCCCCTTGGTTGACACAAAAGATCACGATGGTATCTATCATGTGTACAAATAGCTCACTTAAGAGCTTCCACAACCAGACAACTTCACACGAGATCATACTCGTAGCTATGTATTTGGTCTCAGTGGTGCTCAAAGCAACCGTCTTCTGCTTCCTTCTCAACCAGGATATCGAAGCAGAACCCAAAGAGAACCAACACTCAAAAGTGCTCTTGCGATCCTCCACACTGTCTACCCAATCAACATTCGAATGATCACACAGCTTTACATTTCTGGCAGTGTATCTCAATCCATGAGAGGTTGTGCCCCGAAGATACCTCAGAAGATTCTTGGCACCAATCCAGTGAGGTTCAATCAAATATGAGCCCAACATACTAACTGCAAAAGATATATCTGGACAAAGTTCACCAAGAACATCAATGCGAATGAGTTTATGAAACTCAAAGGCATTTCCCAAATTTGGTCTAGCATCACTATCACATAACTTCTGAAAGTTAAGCTCCATTGAGGTAGTCAAGGGCTTGCAGTTTACCATTCCAAATCTGGAATCCATCTCCCTCTTACTTTTGCAAATGAGAGGGTCTGCACCTGTCAGAAAGAGGTCGTCCTCATAAGGTGCTAGTATCAGAGGTCTATCATCCACAACCTTCAAGCAATGGTTTGGATTGGCTTCACTCTTAGTGAATCTCAGCTTCATCAGACAGCGATCAATCCTCTCATACTAAGCCCGGGGTGTTTGCTCTAAGACATAGAGAGCTTTCTTCCACCTACATACTTGAGATTCCCAATCATGAATCTCAAACCCCTCAGGTTGTTCCACATCTAAGGTCTTACTACATGAGGGGAATAGTCCCCTTGTAATTTTTCCTTCGGTACATCTCAGACATGTAACTTCATGCTCTTCTTGATTTCAGGCGTCCCTGTCACCATCT
>APFE030280820.1:0-123815 GCA_000404065.3 Pinus taeda | reverse complement strand
ACAGAGAGAGAGAGAGAGAGAGAGAGAGAGAGAGAGAGAGATAGTATGTATACAACAAAAGTCAACACTTTGACTTATCTAAATAAGAGCATAGATCATCTATAAGAAGATGATACATGAGATAGCTGAACTCATGTCTTCAACTGATTCTCCAAGATGACTCCATCTATCATTGTGTTGCACCTCGTCATCATGTTGCACCTCACTGTGCTGCACCATGCTGCACCTATCATCACTATGCTGCATCTCATCATGCTTCATCGATCATTACTGTACCCATCGTTGTACTGCATCATGTACCATCATGTGCCATTGCTGCACCAAGTTTGCCATATTGTCCCATGTGCTTGCTGCACCATGCTTGCCACCATGTGCACTGCACCTTGCTTACCATAGTGTTGTTTCATTGTTAGCATGCCTTCGCTCCTGACCCGTTGTTACATTGATGTACCATGCCATCATTGTAATATTGTTGCTATCATGCTGTCATTGTAACATTGGTGCGATCATGATGTCATTGTAACATTGTTGTACCATGCCATCATGCTACCCATGCATCTTGCTGCGCTATCATGCATTCAAACTTCATGGGTCACCTTGCTGTCACATTCCTGTCACTGTTGTCCCACTGTTAGTCACTGCTGCTCCTATGATTGCTTGTTGTTCCATTTGTGTTTGCAGCACCATGTGACTTTGTTGCCCCATCTTCCTTTGCTGCACCATGTGACCTTGCTGTCCCATCTTCCTTTGCTGCCAACACACCATACAAACGTTGATGTTTGTCACTTCATTACTGCTATAATTTCTGGAACTGGTTAGGGCACACAACGGTCCCTAACTGTCCTCAAATCTGGCCCAGAATTTCCCTTATGAAATGCGGCCTGCCCTAGTGTGAACAGACCTCATTTTGATGACTACGTCTAGGGTATTTTAGGATTGCATCTATGGCTTCCTTAGGACTGCATCTAGGGCTTCCTTAGGACAATGTTAGGGCTTCTTTAGGGCAGCGTAGAGGTTCCTTCCATCGCTGAGATTTGATATCCATTAGGGCTTTCTCTCCTAGATTTCTCTTCCACTAAAACCAAAAGCGAGTGGAGAGAAATCAAGAGTGAAGTGTGTGTGAAATGACTCTCAAGTCATCTCCTTTTATATTAAAATATTGAGCACATGTGGGGGTTAATTGGTTGCTGGACGACTTTGACGAATTGTCTTATAACACAAGTAAATTCATAAGTCCATGAATACTTATCGGAATCAGATGATCTTTAGATCAATCCTACACCTCTCGATGGGAGGAGTCCAATAAAAATATCAGCTGCCATAAATAAGATGAACCACATGGAGTTTGGCCCTAGTTGCCAATTTTAACATAGATGGTGTGAGGATAATAGTCTATAGTGGCATCCCGTATGTGGCCTTGGAGACGAGCTTGTATTTGGCCGAATTTGTATCAGGGGACAAAAAGCAAGGAAGGGGTAGCAACAATTGGTGAAGACAGGAGGTATAAATGTTAGCTGGGATAGAGGTCGGGTTTGGTAGCATAGGGGAGGTGCTAGATGATGTGAGAATAAGAGTCTATAGTGGCATCCTGTATGGCCTTGGAGATGAGCTTGTATTTGGCTGAAGTTGTATCAGGGGACAAAATATGAGCAAGGGGTAGCAACAATTGGTGAAGACAGGAGGTATAATTATTAGTTCGGTCCTCATTGAACTGGATGCTAGTGCAAGGTGGCCCAAGTGGGGAAACAATGGGGGATTGTAGAGTGAGAAGCCATGATAGAATGGTCTGCAAGAGGGGGGGGAGACTATAAGGTGATGAATGTGGGGAACCAACTCCCAGTTGGACATGACATTGTTGACTACACTTGCACCAGCACCATCATGAGTGAAACATGTGAAACCATTAGGAATTTGGAAAACACGGGAGACTATTCAAGATAAGAATATTGTGACATTTCACTGAATTGGAGGAGATAAATAAAAAATAATTGATTCACAACAATGGTGAGTAACACATAAATTGGTATCACCAAATTGGGTCATTGTAAATGGAATGTAAATGCTTTAAAGGGATTGGGTCTTGGCAGGTTTCCAAAACATCATATTTTAGTATTGGTAGATAACACAAATTGAAGTGCAATGACTGGATTGGGTCTGTGAATAAAGGAATTAACGTTGGCAGGATGAAAACTAACATATTTTGTTAACTCTTTTTTGGAAATGTACATGCTTTAAAGGTATCAGTCTTGGTAGATTCGAAAAACATCATATTTAGAATTGGTAGATAACACAAATTGAAGTGCAACGACTAAATGTAGTTTGAGAATAAAGGAATTGGTGTTGGCACGATTGAATATTAATCATTATTTGGGAAGTTTAAAAACAAGTCAACTCAGATCCTTTCCTAGCTGCAACACTGACTCTAAATGAAAATTGCAATTTCATTACAAGCTTTCCTGACATCATTTGAATTTTTACATGATAATAAAGTGATCATTCAACCATACATAATCATACCGGAAGGCATGTCAACAGGTTGAATTGATATTGTGTTTGCATTCAGGTGATCCGTTTATCTAGTGCTACTCAGGATCTTCCAAAATCCATAGTCTGCAATGTGCATGGTGTCAACCCAATGTTCCTTGAGATTGGCCAGAGGAAGGTCACTGAAAAAGAACATGGTCTTGATATTTTTCCGAAGGGAGCGTATTACATTGGGAAAATGCTGTGGGGTAAAGGCTATAGAGAATTGTTGAATTTGTTAGCCATGCATAAGAATGACCTAGAAGGCTTTCAAGTGGATGTCTTTGGAAGTGGGGAAGATTCAAAAGAAGTCCAGGAAACAGCTCATAAATTAGGCTTGGCTATAAATTTTAATCAGGGGATTGATCATGCTGATGAATCGCTTCACGGGTACGGTTCTGTAAATACTATATTTTCATAAAGTCGTGATAGCATTGCAATTTTGGTTTTGTCTTACGATATTTCCAATTTACTGAAAGAACTTCTGCAGTCTTGTCCTAACTTTGTGTTTTTCTTATTTTGGTCTTGCAGGTACAAGGTGTTTATAAATCCTAGTGTTAGTGATGTAGTTTGTACAACTACAGCAGAAGCACTTGCCATGGGAAAAATAGTTGTGTGTGCTGACCATCCATCTAATGAGTTCTTCAAATCATTTCCAAATTGCCTAACTTACAGGGATTCAAAAGAATTTGTAGAGAAGGTGAAACAGGCTATGTCTTCTGAACCTTTGCCACTGACCAGCGATCAGCAATACATTTTATCATGGGAAGCTGCGACAGACAGGTTCATTAGCTGCTCGGGGTTGGATGATTTTATAGGAGGAAATGCTGAACATTTACCTGTAGTACCATCTCGTGGAAAAGGAAAATTGTCGTTGTCAATGACTAACCTTAAGCAATATGTGGAAGATGGGCTAGCGTTTACCCATTATCTTGCATCTGGCATTGAAGCTGCCCGTCTGGCATTCGGTGCCATCCCTGGTTCATTGTACCCAGATGAAGAACAGTGTCAAGACCTGGGTTTACTCCCACTTGTGAAACGACATGTACATGGCTGGTAATATGCTATATACCGATGCTCTTGTGCTTCTAACTGTAATTATCATACCTAAGTTCTATATGTGAATTAAGTATGTCTCCATCTGCTCTTCTGGGTTTATGGATTTCAAGATTAGACTCTTCTGTTGCGGTCCCCTATGGCATTGGACTACGAGATGTAAAAATGAAGAAACTACATGAATATGAACAGTGTATAGGCTGTAGATCACCTCTGTGCATTTTATCAACTGCTAATGTATGGATACTAATATTTCATTCAGGTCTTTTTCGGTCTCATTTAATAGCATTTCCATTTTTTTATACGGTATTTCAAAGGAATTTGAATGTGCTAATATGAAAATTGTCTTGCCTGGCAGGTTTACTTCACGTGTAAAGTAGATAGACTACAAGCAACAGCAATGATCGATTTGTCCTCTCATGCACACCACCTCATACCAATAAAGAATGATATCGATTTCCATTTGTATGAACCAATTTAACTGGGAAAGCTGTTGTTTTTCTATTTCTTCATTTAATCATTTGTGTACCATACATGTAAGATTAGCAATTGAGTGAACTAAACATATCTGAAGCTAGAAAAAAAATAGATTTTCAGTTGAATACTAACCAATTACATCTTTAATACAACAAATTACATCTTTAATAGTCTGGAAGGTTTCCAGTTGTACAATACAAGTCTGCATATGTGACAAACTGACCAAGCATCTGTGAACAAACTATTTTTGAGGTTAACCTGCAGGCACTAGTAAACTTCAAAACCATTATTATTACCTTTTTGAGTCGTCCCAGGGTAGATCCCAGAGTGGCGGTTAGTCCATTTCCAATAAGGTGAGTGAAAATCCAACACCCCCAAATGCAAATCGGGGGATCGAACCTGGGCTATGTCTCTGATACCATGTTGAGGTTTTCCATTACACCAAAACCCACAGGCTTTAGTAAACTTCCAAACCATTATCATTACATTTTTTAGTGGTACCAAAGTAGATCCTAGAGTGGCAGTTAGTCCACATGATCCATTCCCAATGAAGTGAGTGTGAAAATCCAACAACTATAGCACTAATTTTTGTGGCAGGCAAGAACCAGATGTCTAGTGCAATTGGGTGATTTCTTTATAAATCTTGTTGTGTAATACATGTTTTACTTTTTAGATAACAAGCACCACATCCGTTAACTATATATCAAACAGATACATTTATTTCTTGTGAAATATTTTATAGAGATCTATAAACATGATCACTCAAATTTTTTTATGAGATGGTATAAATGACAGGCATTTTAAGTGATTGTTAACTAGACTAGATCCATTTTAGTTATGGACTTATCTTGTGTTTAAAGTGATCAAATCCCTTGAAATGCAAATAATTTCTCAATTATTTTGATTTAAAGAAAAGATTACTCCAAAGTTAAGATGGGTTTACTCCAGTGCTTCATATATATATATGTATATGCCATTTGTCAACTCCATATTGAGCAATGGCATGGAAGGAATTAGACCGCCCTTATACTCAATACCAATTGTTTTTGGTAGCATGTATGTATTTCATGGGACGAGCCCATGGTCTAAGAGACATGACACAGGGGCATCTAAGCCGTCAAAATCATTCGAGGATCACACCCAGCCTAGGCCACACAAACCTTTCACATGGCTGGGTTTGTTTTGGTGTCTCCTCTTAATTACGGCGAGTTTCTAACCCTGGCCACCTTATGGAACAAAACCCTTGAAATCCAGTTGTGCTAGTGGAATTCGACTTGAGTAAAACCATAAGAACTTTTAATTGCTATATATATATGATATTGAAATATTTTACTTAAAGTAGACATTGAAATATTTTATTTATGGTTGAATTGAATTTTTTTCATTTTTTTTTAAATTTTACGTGCCCGGTTAGTAGTAGTTTTATGGCCATTTCACACACGCCAACTACAAGAGGTGTTTGTTTATGTTAAGGCCAAGTTTCTACAAATAGCATGGAATGATGCATGCTCTTAAACTAGTACCTCTTACCTGAACGACTAGAAGAATCACAGTTATTAAATATTATATTATCCACGGTTCTTGTTACTGTCCGACATATTGTGAGAGAAACATGGTTTAAAAGTTGGCCTTTTCCAATCAATAGTGACGCTGAATGATGGAGATTCTTGCTTTATATCCTCCTTCAGTGCCAACGCAGGGCACAATTCCTGTTATATATACTATATTTCAATATTATGATTTAAAAGTATCATCTTCATGTTGTGTGTGCTTAATTATTTTGTTGTCTTTTTTAAGGTATGGACATTATCAAATTGCAACTGGAAGTTTCATATGCAGAATTCAGAAACGTTATGGCTTTAGGAGCAAAGAACCCGATTTGCTTGTGCAGATATCATAACCTGTTTCCTGCTGCCGTTACAAAAGCATATAGTTACAAGATTAATTGTAATGCATTGGTGGATCAAGAAATTCATTTTGAAAAGAAGGCAACAAGTGTAATGCTAGCACAAAGCACAAGACAGTGATATGGACAGAAATTAATGTTTGTATAATAAGAGAAAATAATATTTGTATAAATGATTACATTTTTGTAACATTAATATTGTTATGTAGATATATGTCTTTCGGATCTATTACATAAATGTATTAGTTGTCAAAATATCTGAATGTAGGATATACTAATAAGAAAAAAAATAATGTTTGTATAAATAATTACACTTTGTAACACTAATATTGTTATATAGATATATGCCTTTCAGATCTATTACATAAATGTATTAGTTGCCAAAATATCTGAAGGTAGGATATACTAATAAGAGAAAAAGTAATGTTTGTATAAATGATTGGAGTCGTCTATCGAGGTAGAGGAATTGCCGGACGGCCAAAAGTGGTTGGAATCCAGGCAAAAAAAATTCAAAAAATCTTGTAGAGGCAGTGTTTGAATCGTGTTTTTGATGGTAGAAATGGATTCATCACCATCAAAAACATCCAAGACACCTAAAATTTTGAAATTTAACAACTAGAACTTGGATTTACAAAAATCCTTGCCGGATTTTCTCTAAATATGACCGGAATTTCCATAACTTTCCGGGCAATTCTTCCGGCTAGTTAGACTAAGGCTAAATGATTACTTTGTAGCACTAACATTATTTATGTAGATATATGCCTTCCAAATCTATACATAAATGTGTTAGTTATCAAAATATCTGAATGTAAACTTTTATAAGTAAAATTATTTATATATATTTTATCTACATAATTCTACTCATAAAAACCTACATTGTGTAAAAATTTCAATCACATTCAAATAAATCAATTAATTATTCAACCAACCAACGTATTCAACCAAGTTAGAAACTACTAAAGTCTGTATGATACATTTTTCGGTCAAAACATGCGATTTATATAAGCGATAGATGATGGAGACGGATATAAGAATAGATGATGGATACGGACAAAACGTTGAAACATCCAACCAGGATAAACACTGCCTCCGCATTCATTTCGAAACACTGATTCAGTGAATTATGTCAGAAGCCTCAACTCACTTAAAATAATTTTTTTTGGCTTGACATTGTTAATCAAAATAAAGGGGTTAGTTTAACTATTCTCAGTTTTGGAATTTTTGATTGAGTTTGGCTAGTAATTTTTTTATTGATTGTGATTTTTTAATTGTGTTTTTTAATATATAAATATATAGAAATAGATTTAGTGTTTTCTAAATTACTTTGGAACATTTAAATTAGTTGGAGTTAATGAACTTGTGATTCCAACACATGTTTACTAAGTTTTGGACAAATTTAATAAAAAATACTCCAAAAATACCTCTAAATATATAACAGTTAGACTACCACCAAAACCCCACAAAATTCATGGAAATAAATTCTAGGGACTAACAGTGAGGTGATCATGCTTGTGTGAAGTGGACACCTGGATTCAAAACTTCCTTCGTAAGTGGTGATGTGAATGAGATAAGGTGCAAGTCTAAAATGGCTTTAACTGCATACACATTTTGATGACATATACACTCTCTACAAATATTTCTTGAAAAAATCTCAAAGATAACCATGCTAAATGTATTATAAATCCATAGCTAAAAGCCATATAAACTTGTATGTCGGCCTGACATTGGAAAATAGTCCTCAACCCTTTCGTTGCAGCTTCATTAATCACATCAATCCGACCAACTGATGTAGGCCTATCATATCTCTTTCAGGAATTCCACTTTCCAACATCGATGACACAACGTAAAAATTCCATCTCGCCAACCTGCTTGAGTTATCACGGCCATATTAACTACCAGTGGAAGAGGGCCGTAAAAGTTTTGCATTATTAATCTAAATTTCATTCCAATTTTGTTAGAGTCGAGTTGGAGATAGTTTGAGAATTTTCGAAGTCGTACTGCATTATTTACTAGCAGTGGGAGTGGGAGTTGGAGATACTAGGATAACATGTCTTCGAGGAGTTGGGAGCGAAACTAGTGTTATTTGGGAGTGGAAGCGAAAGCGGGGAGCGGCAGCGACATTTTCAGAAGCCCTCGGTTTGGGAGCCAATCTCAGAATGTTTTTATATAATATATATATATTTTTATATATTTTATATTTTGATACATATATGTCAACAAAAACATGTAGAATAATGAATTAGATATAAAAAACATAAAAAAACATAGATTGAACCATATAACAACAATCATCTAGAAGTTATAATCTTCATCAACCACGTCCACAAGTTAGTAACATAGTAATATACAACATATTGAATCTCATGATTCATCAATCTTAAAGTTTCTAGCTTTCAAAATTCAATATATAACATTTATCATCATTGATCACCAAAGTTGTACTTGCAAGCTAAGTGTAACCACTACAACAAATAATATCTAACATGAAATAAAATGTTATAAAATGAAATGAAATGAAACAACTTTCAACTTTCATGAAGCATCATATTCATAATTCATTACTAATGAGTTATAATTGCCAACTTCAAACTTAAATTGTCATATATTGTTTAAAAAAATATCATAATAAATATGAAAGAATCAATAGTTATAAAAGCTACTAGAAACTAGAAAAGAGAAGTAAATCTATTATCTATTTGTTATGCTTGGGCCTCTTGCCACCACGAGAAATGTTTAATTTTGTAGTCTTGTGATGCAGGAGCATGAAGACCCTCTTCATTTGTAAATATGGAATAAAAAGGGGGTGTGATAATTTTAATTATTTTGTTATTTTTAATAAAATAGGGAGTGTTTTTAGGCATAAAGCAGTGAGTGTGAATCATTATGGTATAAAGAAAGTTTTTCTATTTTAGAACAGGGAAAAAGATGGGAAAAAGCCTCAAGATGCTTTTACCATATGTATGCATTTTAGTTGAGTGATTATAGATTATGCTTAGTTTTATAAATTAGAAATCCTCAAAGACATTGAAGATCAGAGAGAGAGAGTGTGAGAGAGTGTGGCTGAACAGCCAAGGCTGTAAGTCCTCTGGGAAATTGTAAGGGCCATGAATGTTGAAGAACTGGCCAACAAAAGGTTGTAAGTCATTGTTTCAGATTACATATATGTTGATTGGGTTTATATGTATTGATTGTTGAATTCTGAATTTAGAAGTTGAATAGTATGCATTTGATTTGATTCTGGTTATGTATTTAAAGACAATCGAATGGATTGAATTGTGTATGGGCTTCACAGTTGATTGAAGAAACTGAAGTTAATGAATATATTTTGAATCGCTGCAAAGAGGTTGAAAATTTCCGTATAGTTGTCAGGGCACAACTGGTTGTATGTAATACATATATAACTGTGTGTTAAAATTTTAGCAAGCGTGGTTCGATTGATGACAGGTAAGACATAATCCTCTGTGGATTAATACAGCAGGCAATGCGTGTGAATTGTTTCCCACTAAATAAGTATAGTGCGCAGGCACTTGAGCGTAGGCTAAAATATAAACAAGGGTCAACTTCCACTTGCGCACAACAAGATTATAAGAGGTTATACCCGGAGATATGTGGCCTTGAAAGAGTTTGACGAATAGGACTATTAGAGTATCTTTAGATATCTTTTCCGCCTTTTTTTTTTTAATATACCTGGCGTATACAATTCACAGGTATAGTGCACAGGCAGTGGTGGCGTGCGTGCAAGGTTCGAGTACTGGCATTGTCCATCAGCGGTTCTATTAACCTCAGGTGAATTTACAGAGATGTTTGTTGAGGAGCGCGTGGGTTCCATTAATTCCGGCTCCTTAAAAACCCGAACTGTTTGGATCGAACGCTGAGAGCTGGATGTTATTCACTTCCTTATTTTCTTGCTGTAAATTATTTATGGTTTGGGTGTTTATGGAGTGGATATATCGTCTGTATACTTCTGCGGTCGTGGTTTCTGCGTGTTTTCACTGATTTTATGTTGACATATATCCGCTGTCTGATTTGTTGGTATACATACACGATCCGTTTTGTTCGGAAAGGAGGAGGAGAAATTTACAGGCCTCTACGCAATTCGAAATTGGATTTCTACAGCCTCCAAAGCACATGCTATCTGATTTTATTATTGTTCTGGATATCTGAAGCCTCAAGGGTACTGTGATCCTATCTTGACGATAAAAGGGTGGCGATTCTAAAGAAAGTCTATTGTGTTTTTTTCTTTAAGGTTTCATGTCTTATGCGCTTCCGATAAAGGCCTTGTGTGCTGAGATTTTTATAAGAAAAGGGGTTTTGAGCTTATACCCATACCACTTTTCATTATTTTGTTGGAAAATCGGGATCTTTGTGATTAATATCGGGTCTTTTGCCACCACGAGAAATGTCTAATTTTTTAGTCTTGTTGGAAAATTAGGATCTTTGTCATTAATATCACTCTCTAAGCATTAATATCCAGAGGTGTTTTTGCCATTACCTCCCTATCTATATAGGGATCTTTGTCATTAATATCACCCTCATACGATAGAAAAAGCATAGCACGTCAAGTCAAGATTTTGTTTGAGTGATGCGTACATTTTTAGGAGGGTCATGATAGAGGAGTTCGACAACCAATGTCACTAACATCAAGGTACATAGAGGGATTGGTGCTCTTGATTAAATATGAGTTCCATACCTTAATACATAACAAAATTCAATGGAAACATTGCAATCCCCCAATCTTGAAATCTTGAAAAACTGATAAGTCGGCTGGATTTTGAATGAAATCTAAAATTCTACTTTCTCCATATCAACTCCAATGAGGCTGGAACTACTCTCAAACATCATGAGTCATTTCATGGTAATGTTAAAAATTTAAGTAAAAGGATGAAAATGAAGAATAAGGAGAATATCACTTTTATTTTAAGAATTTAACATTACCATGAATAACATATCAATACTAGGGCCTAAACTTGATCATTAAGCTGCCCCACTCAAAAATTGTCTTTAAAAAAAATTGCATTTCGAACATTATTACAAAAAAAAATTGCAAAAAGGGCAAAATGCTCTCGAAAAGCAGGGAGCAAATTTTTTTTTAGGGAGCGCGCTCTTGAAATCGCTCCCTTTTCGGGAGTGATTTCGGGAGCACGCTTCTGACCCACTCCCGAGTCGCTCCTACCCGGAACGCGGATTGGGAGCGAGATGGAAGGGGGTAGGGGGCGCGCTCCCCACAACACTAGGCGAAACTAGATCTGCTATCATTGAAATATTTTTTTATTTATTACGTAGAAATAGAAATTTATAAACTTGATCGTCGAGGTGTAACTCCACTTGCAACATGTCATAACTAGGCCATATATCATTCTAGGTTCAGTTATATACTCCGCTCTCCGCTCTAATATGGAAGATATCAAATAGAAAAGAAGCTTGAAAACCCAACAATGTAAACTAAAAATTCATGAAATCAGATCTTGTATGTGAATGATCTTTTGAGCTTGTCCCCATCAGGGTTCCTCTCCAAGAACTTCAAACATTGTACAGAAGAAAATAAATAACATTTGCATTAGACAACTCATACTCACAAATATAGACTAGTTACAGGGACGGCTAATTTTATTAAATTAAACCCTTATGTCGAATGCATTTGGTCATGCGTAAACATATCGATTCCAGAATTGTTTATGGCGCCCAAGTGAACAATTGAAATGACTGAACATTTCAAGAGTTTCTTGGCCTTCATACATTTGCAGCCATAAACTTAAATGAAAGGGTTTGCAGCTGCAAGTAAACATTGGTTGGCTTCTCTTTGCACGTTAGTCGCATTCCACATCCTTTATTTGCTGTGATAACAAAATTTAGTTCGCAATATCGATAACTGCTCTCTTTTAGCGGTTCGCAAGTTTCCCTTTGTTGAACCTACGACCCCTAGTCTTTTCTTGGTAAATCCACAATCCTGAAATTGTGATCCCTAAACATTGCTTCGCAAATTCTAAACACTTGCAGATTATTTTATGGAACTCCAAAGAAGCTTTCCTACAACCTTTGAAGCCACGATTGTAATCACCAGTGTTCACATCATATGTATTTTGCAAATTCTTATGATGGTACCACAGGGAAAGGCCAGGAAACTATAAAATAATGGTAGCAGTGACAAACTATAATGATAAATAAATTTGAAATATTATAATAAGTAAGGTTTTTTAATTATTATTTAATCCATTCGACTTTGATTCATTTAGGTATAGAAAATTTTAGAAGCGAGATGGTGTTAATGTAACCTCCACTAATGGCATCTATCTTTAAACACTTTCTATGAGGTTTGAATTTAAGATGGAGATTGAACCATATACAAATTAGTTGATTACAATTGATAAATGTTAGAGTTAAATTTGAATGATTAAAATAATAAAGTTAGGTTTGAATTTAAGATGGAGATTGAACCATAAATAAATTAGTTGATTACAATTGATAAATGTTAAGAGTTAAATTTGAATGATTAAAATAATAAAGTAAATTAATTATTAACTTTCTGTTAATAGACAAATTTATAATTTTCTAATAAAAAATATTTTATTACTCTCTTAAACTTTAGCCATGATGCCTGAACCTAAGACTTGATGATCACTAAATCGCACACAAATCAATTGATTCCACATGGATGCTAAAGTTAAATTTATATCAATAAAAATTAGCAATAGAATAAAGTAAATTAGCTATTGACATTGTGTTTTATGAAATGTTTATAATTTTTTAATGAAAGGTATTTTATTAAGGATTGTTTATAATAAACTTAGATCTATTTTTACTCCGGATCTACCAAGCACCGACATGGATCAAATATGTTTTCAGTCTAAAAGAGATTTGCATTTCAAGAGGTTTGATCCATCTAGACGCTTAGCAGATCTAGAGTTAAGATGGATCTAGGTTGGTTTAATTTTTTTTATTTATTTTTTAGTTTAATGTAATTTGATTAAGTTAAAATGTTTTATTGATAATTATTATTATTAATGATTTTATTTTATTGTCACCCAAATCAAAATGTTAAAAATTACAATATCTTTATCATACTAAGTTGGAGAATGCCTCTAGGTAAAATTATTTAAAAAAATAAATATAAACAAAATGACTATTACAACATTATTTTAAGATTATAAAAATAAATATAATCATTATAATAACAATAATTTGAAAAAAAAAAACAAATTATTGAAACATTTTTTAGGCTTAGGGGTTTTATGGGTGGATGTGTACTTGCAAAATTTACTCTTTGTCATCCACTCATGTACCTTCACACGAGATTTCTTTAGCAACCACATTGTGAATGACCTTAATTGTGCTTCCCAAATATTGTTCTTTGTCTCATTGTGCATTAGTGCCAGAAAGAAGTGCTACAAAGAGCTCATAAATCCCATGCGTGAGCTACTGACTTTTCTCTCCTGCAGTTAAAAAAACTTCATATTGATTATATAGTGAATTTTGAAACATTCTAAATTTTCTATACGAGATATAATTATTATTTGGCGTATTGAAATTAAATTTGAAAATATTTTTTTATTGATTTTAGAACCATGAAATTATCGAAACCCTAAAATTATATATCATATTATTTAGGAAGAAAGAAAATTCTTCCAAAATTTACTTAGCACGAAGAAAAATTAACTATAACTTGCTCACTGACCTTTGTTATCCTCGACATACATGTTTATTTATTAAAAGAAGAAGACTATAGAAGCAATGTGAACTATTGGATAAATAACAATGCAGTAATAAAGTCAAAAATAAAGAAGCATGTTAATCAAATCCCATCAAAAGAGGTAGAAAACATATAGAGAATCAATCATTGGGACAACAGATAAATTATGAAGCATACACCTATTTAGAAATTCAATTTACCCAAATTTATAATCAAATCCCATAAGAGGAAGTAAAAGACACTACAGAAATCGAATAAATAATATAACTCCCACATCAAGAAAATACACAATGATTAAATCCCATTAAAAGATGTAAAAAACACACTACAAGGGCCACCATTCCAATGCATCTACATAGATCATGAAAGCAAGAAATAATTAAATCCCATTAAAGGTTACAAAAATCTCACACACAAGGACCACCATTGCAAACTCAAACCCAATTTGTCTAAACTCCCCAACACATGAAAATGATCCAGATTTATGCAAGAATGAAATGAAATATAGATTTAAACAAAAACACAAAGCTACAACGAAAATTGATCTTCAATTCATTGATAACAAAATATTGAAAATTGTTTACTTGCAGAATGGAAATAAACTAGCTCGGGCAATGGTAGCTTATCTCTGAGAAGAGATAGTCTTACAATGAGGCTCGTAGGCCTTTTTATTATTCAAAAACAAGGGAAAACCCCAAACATCCAAGAACCTAACCCTAGGGGATGAAACATGAAAATTTTGTGGGTCTAGTTGGGTTAGTTTGTACACCAACTTCCTGGATTCGTAACTTTGGCATACAATCTCCGTTTGACGAATATGATACCTCTCTAGAAAGATATATCTAAGGACTATAACTTTCAATTATAAATCCTTACTACAACCTCCGAGTTTTCCCATTTTCCAAAAAAACATTGTTTAAGGTCTCAAAACGGCTCCTAAAGTTCAAAACCTGAAAAAACTGCCAAAATAGTAAACTGTGCTACAATTAAGGAAATTGAAAGAAACAATGTTTGGTGTTGGCATTATGGCTAATGTGTTGTCTTTGATAACAACCTACTTAATAAATATGTCAACTTGGAACTCATGTAGACTGGTACAAATGTTACAGGTGATATGGACAAAGGAATGTCAATTCAAAGACATAGATGGTAAAGGTAAAGTTTGAGAAAGTATATGCAGGTCCTGAGAAGCAAAGTCACGTACATACGCAAGTCTTGTTAATGAAAGTCGCGTACGAAATCTAAACCATGGTAATCTCAATACTAGGGGTCTTTACCATGGTATTGGCCCATAGTAATGGGAGTGACAATGATTATTTGATCCTGTCAAAGAATACTAATGGAACTACCAAGAGATTTGCCTAAGGTATTGGCTAAGGCTAAATCTATATAAGGAGATGGAGATCAAGGTTTTATGTGTGCATGTAATGGTTAGTCATGTGTGATTTGATTTGAAATAGGTGTGCACCGGGGAGCAAGGAGAAGACTCCAATATGAAAGATCTAAAGTATGTTGATATATATTCTTGATTGATTTACTTATTGCAAATGTCTAAGTAACTAACAATGATGTTGTGATCTAAATGAATTATTCAAAAGTTTGTAGTTTTGACAATGAAATTTACAGAAAGCAAAGTTGTGTTTGCAACTAAAGTTTTCAAATATGTACGCAGGTTTGTCACTGGATAGTTGCGTACATACGCGAACCTGGTTCTGTATAGTCACGTATAAATGTTGCAAATTAATTTTGTATGTTGAGATCTGTACGTAGGATCTATGTATGGTAGTTGCGTACATACAGTGAAATGCTTCATGGATGTCGTGTATATGTTCTAGGGTTTTGCAGTGCAGCGTAATGATGACATTGGATGATTTTTTCTATGTTTGTTGCTATCTGACAATGATGTCTCTATATTGATGATCTGTGTCTGACAATGTTGATTGGGTTATGCGTGGAATGGTATATTGATTGGTAATAGTGTTGTAGTATGGTGATTTGTGATTGGTTTAGTAATTTGTGATTGGTGCAATGATTTATGTATGGTCCAGCGATTGATGATTCAATGTTCAATACTTTGAGATCCTTACGCAGATGTGATACAAAGGAAGCGTGTATATAAGTGGGTATGCTTCAGAACAATAGCTGATCTAGGTGGATATTGGTGGCCACCTGCCTGTTCCACCTGGACCCCCACCATTGTTTATTTTTAGTTTTCTTAATTGTAACACAACTTACTATTTTTGGCAATTTTTCGGATCTTAAACGTCCAAGCCGTTTTGAGGGACTAAAAAGACGTTTTTAGGGAAAACAGAGAGACTGAAAAGTCCCAAACTAGTTCACTAGTTTGTTTTCGACCTCCTCTTTGAGATCTTTTAAACGAGGTATTGTGATAACCAAATGAAGATCGTATGCCAAAGTTACAACCCTGGGAATTTGATGTACCAATTTACCCAAAAGAGGCCCACATTTTTGGCACTTCATCTCTTAGGGTTAGGTTTTTGGATGTTTAGGGTTTTCCATTGTTTCTCAATAATAAATAGGCCTTTGAGCATCATTGTAACACAGTTCAAAGGCATGTAGCCGCCACATAGTTTCTTATATATAAGCTATCATCACCCAAGATAATTTATTTTTATTTTTGTATGTAAGTATATTTCAGTTCTTTGATATTAATGAAATGACGTTTTATTTTCTGCTACATATCTGTGTATATGGGTATTTCTGTATTTTGTTGTGTTCCTGCATAAGTTTGGATTAGTGGTATCATAATGGTCTACTCTTTCTTTGTTTTTCTTTGCATGCCCCAAATGAGGTCATGGTATAAGGATTTAGGGCTTGATCTGGTTGAACATTTGCAAAACAAGCCTCACAAAACCCGACGACCTCCCATGGCAGAAGAAAAGAAAGACGAGGGGGCAGGAGATCCTTTCAAAATATTGCTCGAGGAAGCCCTTAAGTGATAGAGGAACGCGATGATGGCTAAATTTGCCCAGATCTTGTAGAAATTTCCACTGTAGATCAATAGATTATGCAATATACTAAAACACAATATAAGATCTACTTCTACAACACTTTGCGGAAGCTTAATCGAATTGAGCAAGATCAAGAGAACACATATAACTGAGAATGAGAAATCAATCACACATAACACAGAAGAAATAAGTCGGGGAAAGCCTCATTCTAAAACCCCAATCTCTGTATTATCATACAAGTGGAAATCTTGTTCAAGTTACAAAAAGAATCAGGTCTCAAGCTATCCCGCTCTCTCTGCAATCAAACAATATTGCTCATAGACAGTCAAAGGTTCTCACAACCTTCTCCTCTGCCCTCCAAGCCTCCTATTTCCTTGCGCAGTTTTCCTTGGGGTCTAGTGCTGCCACCTGTGTTAATTGGCCTCTTCACACACTCACTAACCTCTTATCTAACTACGCAAACCTAAAGGAGATGAATCCTTCTATATGGATGAGTTTCTTTTGTGGGAAATTCATCCAACTGATAGTACATGGTCCCTCCTCTGATCTCAACTGAGTCTCTGTCTAAACTGACATGCATGAGTTATTTATGAGAGAATATTCAGTTATCTCAAGTGCAGCAGTTACATGCATGCATGCATTAACTAACTGAACTCACAATTAATCCAACAAACTATTTGAATTAATCTAACTAGACTTTTAGTTAACTGAGCCAACTAATTACAACTCACTATTACAACTCATCCTTATCTCTTTAACTGATAGATAAATTCCTCAATTAATGGAGAAACTGTTTCATGTCCCCACATAGACTTCGTGTTTGATTTTCCTTAACTAATTAACTCAAGATGAATTAATTAATTATTTTACAGACATCTGCGAAGATGAAATTCGAATTTTACTTCACTATTTTAGTTCAGGGACTAACTAAAATATGAATCTATCTCAAACTACTATTTTTAGCAATGTTATTTATATCACTTCCATTTTTCATTCCTTGCTGCTATGTCCAACACTGGTACCCGAACTTCTATTTATAACAGTGTTATTTTTAGCATTTGTTGTTGCTATTTTCAACACCCCCTCTCAACAAGAAAGGCATTCAACTTGAACCCGATCCTGAACCTTTGGAATGTTCTGCATGCAACACTTCTCCCAAGTGTGGTTGCTCCAACAACTCTAGAAACAAAAAAAATCCCAACTGACCTCTTTGTGGGGCTAGAAACATACACTAATGCTGAAGCTCCCTCTGCCATTGACAAGTGCACCCTCTATGACCTCTGAACTGCTGCAACACTCCATGCATCTCGCACTATTGCACACCTCTCTATGCCATCCTGCATTGGTGCAACACTCCTGTGCCTCTCGAATTGTTGCGGCCTGCTAGCTTTGTACTGTCTTGGAATTCCTGCACTGTAGCTCTCTCTGCCACTCCATCCGCATCTGCCTCTACCCACTCAACCAATCCTGCTACTCCTTGTCGGGGCTTCCATAGCAAGGTCTAATCAAAGAGGTTGGGTATCTCAATGATCCCGCCCCTATTCCAGCCTACTTGGGAATGTCACTCCACATTGCCCCACCTCTTACTTGTATGGCTACATGTGATCCCTCTGTCCACTTGGCTCAAACTTTCCCCCTACCGGAGGTCTTTGCATGAGTGGATGCCTCCACTCGGTCTCCTCTGGGCTTCCCCAATTGTGCCTGCTCCACAACCTCCTGAAGCTGCTTCATCAATTGTGGCTCCTCCACAATTGTCTAAGACTTCTTCTGGTGCTGCATGTTGAGAGGTAGTGTATGCCCCCTCTCAACCACCAAGTCTCCACCAGTTTCCTTGCTCCTCAAGGCTTTGCATGCATCTTGAACCTCAAGAGCATACATGTTCTTGACTCGTGAACCGATCTACTTCACCTGTCTCGTGATGATGCGTCTAAGGAAAACCTTTCTCTTACTGAAGACTACATCATAGCCTCTGTCTTCCAGCATCGCGATCGACACCAAGTTTTTCTTTAGTCCTCGTACATACTTGACATTTTTCAAGGTAATGCGAGCTCCATGCTCCCTCTGAAAAACAATCGTGCCTACACCTGAGGCACTATACTTTTCATCATTACCCATCTCTATGAGTATCTGGAGATCCTCCTCCTCCAAGGTACTGAACAAACTCTTATCACCAGTGATGTGGAATGAAGCTCCATTGTCAAGAAACCAACCACATCCCACCATGGATGAAACCATGCATGCGATGAGAGTGAAATCCAACTCGAACTGAGAGGCAAGTGCCTCACCTTATGATCCTTCCAAGTATCCCTTCTTGGATTTCTTTAGTGGATAATTTGTAGAAAAATGGCCCACCTCATGACAACGAAAGCATCACACTTTCGATTTGTCAAACTTATTCCCACCATGGGAAGAACTCGATTTGGAATGAGAATCCTTCTCCTTCCCTTTCTTTGCCTTACTCGCTAAGGCTAGATTTTCCTCATCATCTTGCTTCGATGGGGATCCATCTTTGGTGCTTCTTCTTATCTCCTCCTGCATCAGATCCGACCAAAGTCGTTCCCAATCTGGAAGCTTTTCTCTTCCATTAACCGAGTCTTGGTAGCTATGCCAACTCTTAGGAAGATTGAGGAGTGCAAGAATCACTATGTCATCATTAGCAGTCGTGATCCCTACACTTCCAAGCTCATCCCTACAGGTGGTGAGTTTGTTCAGATATGTAGAGATTGTGTCGCCCTTTTCACACTCGATCTTATGAAGCTTGTCTTTCAGTGCCAACTTCCTATGATCACTGTTGTTCTGATATAGATCTTTCAATGTTTTCCACATTGAAAA
Organism: Pinus taeda; assembly: GCA_000404065.3. Classification (NCBI taxonomy): domain Eukaryota; kingdom Viridiplantae; phylum Streptophyta; class Pinopsida; order Pinales; family Pinaceae; genus Pinus; species Pinus taeda. The sequence continues at coordinate 104,362 of APFE030280820.1, read as the reverse complement.
CGGTGTCTCCTTCCCATGGAGACTCGAGACTATGTGGTCTCAAACTCCCTCCGGAAGGATTCTCCTTGCTCTAGCCACACATTTCTTCCATTCCGCCAATTAAGTAGCATCAGCCAGCTTGGGGACTTCTTGATCAATGAAGTCATTTAGACTGTTATCCTCTAATACTACTTCCATGTGATCCTTCCAGGCTATATAATTCGAGCTTCCATCAAGGGCATACTCGAGTCTTAAACCACTGAACACCATTGGTGAAATTGAGATGTGATAAGAACTCGATTTCTATATTCAAGAACCTCAAACTTCGAAATTCTCCCTTCTTATATACTATTCTTCTCCTTTGATCACCTTTGCTCTGATACCATGTAGAAATTTCCACTGTAGATCAACAGGTTATGCAATATATTAAAACACAATACAAGATCTATTTTTACAACACTTTGCGGAAGCTTAATCGAATTGAGCAAGATCAAGAGAACACATATAACTGAGAATGAGAAATCAATCACACATAACACAAAAGAAATAACCTGGGGAAAGCCTCAACCTAAAACCCCAATCTTTATATTATCATACAAGTGGAAATATTGTTCAAGTTACAAAAAGAATCAACTCTCAAGCTATCCTACTCTCTCTGCAATCAAACAATACTGCTCATATATAGTCAAAGGTTCTCAAAACCTTCTCCTCTGCCCTCCAAGCCTCCTATTTCCTTGCGTAGTTTTCCTTGGGGTCTAGTGCTGCCACCTGTGTGAATTGACCTTTTCACACACTCACTAACCTCTGATCTTACTGCACAAACCTGAAGGAGATGAATCCTTCTGTATGAGTTTCCTTTATAGGAAAACATTCATCCAAATGATAGTACATTATCCCTCCTCTGATCTCAACTGGGTCTCTGTTTGAACTGACATGCATGAGTTAATTATGAGAGAATATTCTATTATCTGAAGCACAACAGTTACATGCATGCATGCATCAACTAACTGAACTCATAATTAATTCAACAAACTGTTTGAATTAATCTAACTGGACTTGACGTAGTTAACTGAGCCAACTAATTACAACTCATCCTTATCTCTTTAACTGATGGATAAATTCCTAAATTAATGGAGAAACTGTTGCATGTCCCCACATAGACTTTATGTTTGATTTTCCTTAACTAATTAACTCAAGATGAATTAATTAATTATTTTACAAACAGCTGCTAAGATCAAATTCGAATTTTACTTCACTATTTTAGTTTAGGGACTGACTAAAATAGGAAGGTATCTCAAAATGCTATTTATAGAATGCTATTTTTAGCACTTCCATTTTTCCATCCATTGTTGCTAAGCTCAACGATGGATGAACTGTTATTTATAGCAGTGCTATTTTTAGCATTTCTTGTTGCTATTTTCAACACTCCCTCTCAACAAAAAAGAGATTATCAGTAACCCAATCTTGTCTCTGTGGAATTCGAACTTGCATTTTGACAATGCCTTAGTTAAAATATTTGCATCCTGTTCCTCGGTCGAAACATACAACAACAACATGATCCTCTTGACCACACAGTCTCGAAGATGGTGATACTGGATATCTATGTGCTTGGACCTGTCATGAAAAACTGGATTCTCAGAGAGTTTGATACAACTCTGGTTATCGCAGTAGGTCACTGTAGGATCCATCATCTGACCAAACAATCCCACTAAAATCTTCCGCATCCAAATGGCCTCACATGCAGCCTGACTAGCAGCCATGTATTTTGCCTCTGTTGAGCTAAGTGCAACTGATCTCTGTTTCATGTTGTACTAGGAAACTGCTGTTGAACCAAAGTTGAAGATTCCTCTAGAAGTGCTCTTCCAGTCTGATGGACTCCCTGCCCAATCCACATCTGTGAAGCCCTGAAGCTTCACTCCCTCTGTCCATCTGTACCACAATCCGAACTGAGATGTGCCTCTGAGGTATCTCAGCACATGCTTCGCTTGCCTTCCAAAACAGCTTGGTAGGCTGAACCATAGCTTGACTTAGCTGGTTCACCGCAAAGCATAAGTCGGGTCGTGTATTCACCAGATACATAAGTGAACCCACCGGTCATGGATAAATAGTAGCAGCTACTACCTCACCTGAAGTAGCATCCTCCTTCCTCTAGTTCCCAACTAGAGGAGTCTGCATGGGCTTGCACTTCTCCATGTGAAAGCACTTGAGTATCTCATTGGCACACTTGCCTTGAGACACAAATACTTCCCCATCTTTCTGCCACACCTCCATGCCTAGAAAGTAGTGCATAAGGCCCATGTTCTTCATCTCGAACTCTCTTGCAAGGTCCTCCTTGCAAGACTGTATCAGCTGATCATCACTTGTCAAAATTAGATCTCGACGTAAAGAACAATGATCAATGGTTTACCTTCTACCATGATGTGGTAAAGGTTCACATCTGCTTCACTCTTGGTGAAGCCCAAACCAGTGAAATAGTTGTCAATCCTGGTGTGCCAAGCACAAGGTGCTTGCTTCAGCCCATACAAAGCCCTCTTGAGTCTGCACACATGCGACTCACAATCAAAGGTTTCGAAACCCTCTGGCTGCTCAATGTACACCTCATCCTCAATCTTCCCATTGAGGAATGTTGTCTTCACATCCATCTGGTGGATCTTCCACCCCATCTAAGCTGATAGTGCCAATATCAATCTAATCGATGAATACCTTGCTACGGGAGAAAAAGTCTCATCGTAGTCAATCCCCTCGACCTGTGAGAAACCTCGGGCAACAAACCTTGCCTTATGTTTATCAACACTACCATCAACTGCTTGCTTTACCTTATAAATCCATCTGGAACTCACTAATGACTTGCCCTAAGGCCTTGGGACAACATCCCACACACTATTCTGAATGATAGAGTCGTACTCCTCTACCATTGCATCAACCCAGACTGGTTGCTGCACTGCCTCCTCGAATGAAGAAGGTTCGGTATCTACACACTCCCTAACCAGGGCCATGTACCCAGTGTACTGCTCGGGCGACCTCCTCTATCTACGTTGAGAAGATGGTTGTCCCACATTTTCCCGCGCATCCAGCATCAATCTGTTAGCTTCCCTAGAGCATTTCCGCCCATCTCTGGAAGTCTCAGCATGAGTGGTTGTATCCACTCCCGGATCCTCTGCATGTGGCCGCTCCGCATCAATTTGAGGCTCCTCCTCCTTAGGAACTGAAATTTCCTCATCTGCATGCAACTTGAGCTCCCTCTCTAGTGATAAGCGCATGGCTTTCTGCTCGTCAAACTTCAGATCCCTGTGTACCATAGTCCTCTGAGTGGAAGGCAGGTACACCCGATAGTTGTGAGGTGTATTCGTGTACCCCACAAGTATTCCCAACTCAGTTGTTGGGTCTAGCTTCTTCTTGGCATCTTTGGTCACATGACAGTAAACTGATGATCCAAAGATTCAAAAGTGACTTACATTAGGTCGCTTCCCAGAATAGGCCTTCATAGGTGTCTTCATTCCCAGTATACGGTGCGGGCTTCTGTTCTGCAAGTATATTGCTGTATTACATGCCTCAACCCACAAATGTAGTGGTAGGCTTTGGTCATGCAACATCGCTTGAGATGTTTCCACAATCGATCTGTTCTTCCTTTCGGCCACCCCATTCTGCTGTGGGTTATGGGGTGCCGTCAACTCCCGTTTAATACCTTTTGCAACGCAGAAGTCTTTAAACTATTGGGAGACATACTCTCCACCATTGTCGTTACACAAAGCTTTTATTTTCTTTCCAGATTCTTTCTTTGCCATGGCTTTAAACTCACAAAACCTCAAGAAGGTCTGATCCTTCTTTTGCATAAAGTAGATCCAGCATCTACATGAAAAATCATCAATAAAAATAACATAGTACCTTTGTTTAGTGGTGGAGGCTGTAGAGAAAGGTCCACAAACATCTGAGTGAACTCGCTCCAGGGTTTCTCCAGCTCTATTGTCTCGATCCGGAAAGGAAGATTTCCCATACTTACCCAAGGTACAACCTTTGCATGTACTCATCTTCTCAAGTCTTCCCTTGGGTAATCCGGTAGAAATCTGCTGCATGATCTTTAGGGCCCCATGGTGCAAGTGACCCAATCTTCTATTCCATAGCTCACCATCATCTTGGCTCTGCACCATCTCAGCTTTGGAACTCAAAGCAACACAGTCGTTTACCTCCAGCTTGTAGCGATTCTTGATTTGAATCCTTATTCGCTTTGTCTGTCTAGTACCAATATGCCTCAGGAATACCTTTCCTTTACTAAAGACTACATCATAGCCTTTATCTTCTAGCATAGCGACAGACACAAGATTCTTCTTCAGACTTGGTACATACTTTACATCAGTCAGGGTGAAGGGAGCTCCATGCTCCCTTTGGAACACAACCGTACCTTCACCTGAAACACGATACTTTCCATCATTGCCCATTTCAATCCGCATTTGGAGATCCTTCTCCTCCAAGGTACTGAAAAGATTCTTCCCCCCTGACATGTGGAATGAAGCTTCACTGTTCAGGTACCACACACATCCCACCATGAATGAAACCATGCATGCGATAAGTGAGAAATCTAGCTCAAACTGTGAGGCCAGTGCCTCACCATCAGATCCCTTCGAGGAACCCTTCTTGGATTTCTTCTGTGGACAATTTGTAGCATAATGGGTCACTTCATGACAATGAAAGCATTGCACTTTCGATTTGTCAATCTTCTTTCCACCATGTGAAGAACCCGATTTGGGATGGGGCGCCTTCCCTTTCCCTTTCCTCACTTTACTCGCTAAGGCTAGATTTTCCTCATCATCTTGCTTCGATGAGGATCCATCTCTCATGCTTCTTCTTATTTCCTCCTGCATTAGATCCGACAAAAGTTGTTTCCAATCTGGCAGTTTTTCTCTTGCATTAACCAAACCTTGGTAGCTATGCCAGCTCTTAGGAAGACCGAGGAGTGCAAGACTCACCATGTAATCATCAGCGGTCGTGATCCCTACACTTCCAAGATCATCCTTGCAGGTGGTAGCTTGTTAAGATATGTAGAGATCGTGTCACCCTTTTCACACTTGATCTTACAAAGCTTGTCTTTTAGCGCCAGCTTCCTCTGATCGTTGTTGTTCTGACATAAATCTTTCAATGTTTTCCACATCGAAAACGATGTCTCCTTCCCATGGAGGCTCGAGACAATGTGGTCTCGAACTCCCTCCAGGAGGATTCTTCTTGCTCTAGCCACACATTTCTTCCATTCTGCCAGTTGAGTAGCATTAGTCAGCTTGGGGACTTTTTGATCAATGAAGTCCTTTAGACCGTTATCCTCTAATACTGCCTCCATGCGATCCTTCCAGGCTATATAATTCGAGCTGCCATCAAGGGCATACTCGAGTCTTAAACCACTGAATGCCATTGGTGAAATTGAGATGTGATAAGAACTTGATTTCTATCTTCAGGAACCAAACTTCGAACTTCTCCTTCTTGTATATTGTTCTTTTCCTTGATCACCTTTGCTCTGATACCATGTATAAATTCCCACTGTAGATCAACAGATTATGCAATACAAGATCTACTTCTACAACAATTTGCGAAAGCTTAATCAAATTGAGCAAGATCAAGAGAACACATATAACTGAGAATGAGAAATCAATCACACATAACACAGAAGAAATAACCCGGGGAAAGCTTGATGCAGGAGCATTCAACCCAAAGGAAAATCATTGTATTTTAGTAGACATAGGGGGTCATGTGTTCTAGGGAAGTTGGTTTCCCTAAGTGATGAATTAATTCAATATTTAGGCTTTTGAGTGCATAGAATAGGAATTAATAAGACAATGTGAGATGTTTTGTAAATGCTCTTGAATAAATGAGAACATGAGTGGTTAATAAAGACAAAAGAGTTAAAAGTCAAATATAACTCTTAAAGCAGTTCATAATTCGAGGAACTAGAGAGAGTTCTTAGGAATTAAATGAAGTTAGAAGTGGATATAGAGGATTTAGGAGTTAGTTCAGTAGATTTAGGAATTGAACCAGAATTAGTTCAACAGAACTCTCTGGTATAAACGTAAGCCTACGGGCAGAGTGGGTAGAGGCCACTGATAGTTGAAGATCAGGTCTGTGCAAGACATAGAGTCTCAAATGTAATCATTTGTTTATACTTATGTATACAGAGGTTTATTCCTAGCTGTGTAACTATGTGAAATGAGTATTTATGAATGAATTACATGTGAATTCGTAGGTTCTGTAACATGGTTGCAGGTAGAATTATGAAGGATACACAGAGAAGCAAAACGATTTGGAGGAATCGTAATGGGTCATTGAATCCATTTGAAGGATTGAGAAATGCTCTGAAGTGACATCGATCAAAGGAACATGCGAAGTTAAGCCCAAGAGGAAGAGTGCATAGCGAATTAACAGAAGACCAAAACCTTCTGAAGAACTGAACCATAGAGAAAATTGAAGAAACATCGTAAAAACCAAGTAAAAAGGGATGAACGGAGTGTTAGTACACAACAACCATTGGATCTTATAGATCAACGGTCCAGATCACGTCACATGAGGTAATGTTGAAATATCGCATCGACGAACTTTAACGAAGGAAGGCGTGTTTATAACCTTAAGTGGTATTTCGGGCGGCAAAGAAGTTGTAAATGGTATCGAAGGTTAACCTTTCGATTCCATTCATAAAGCGACATGTAGCAGAGAAGTGGAGAGGGGAAACCGCTTTATCGGGCGGTTAAACCCCATTCCTGTTGTCTATCCGAATTCATGGTAGACCGTTGGATCTACTAAGTGTAGATCAAAGGCGGAGGACTATCAGAAACTTTGCATTGGGAAAGGATACCAACCGTTGGATTGAGATCTGATCAACGGTTGTGATCTAATCGCAATTGCATTAGACAGAGATCAAAGGCTAGTGGACTATGAAATGCCGATGCACGACAGCTGATAAGTGAAGATTGGAGATCAGAGGTATCAGAGATTGGAATGATCGGTGGAGCGCTGCAGAGAGGTCTGAAGGAACGGACCCGACGATATTTATATATGCGGGTTTATAAGATTTGAGATCCAATCCAAGAGAAAAGCAAAGTTTTCCGTTGTTTTCCGGTGTTTTCCTGTGTATTCCGGAAAGTTATATGATCGCATATCGGGAACGCGAAAGGGGTATGTAATGTGACCCACAGAGAAGCGATACCCGATTGCGATAAAGGTAACCTCGGGAAGTGTTCAAAGACCGTATAAAGGTGGAAAACGTAAGTTTATGAATGTTTTTAGTGCATTTCTATTATAAAAGGGTTATAAAGGAAAATAGCGCTAATGAGAAGGTTTATACGTTAAAACATATTTAACCAACGTTAAGAGAGGAAATGGTTACATATGTGTGGGTAAAGGGTTAATGAAGGTTGTGAAGGTTTTTAAAGTCCTGATAGGAAGGATTTAACGAATGACTTTAATAAAATCATAAATGAAGGGTAAAGGGGTGATTAAAGTCCCGATAAGTGGATATTACCTAAGGGTTAGCCTATGTTGGGCATTAGTAAATCATTTCGCATAGGAATTGATTAATGGGGCCTTAACCATTGATGGTTGAAGATTTGACTCTTTAGAGAGTTAAAATTCCCGGAACAAATGTGCTTATGCATTTTACATGCATACTGTGGGTGTAAGCGGGGGTAGCTTTGCATCATTTTGGTATTAGAGCAGATTTGTAATTGAAACAATTGGTGTTAAAACAAAACAAAGAAATTCTATGTGAAAGAATTGAGAACAAAGTTATGTGTTAAGATGTTTATGCAGGCAAGGAAGGATCAGATTCTAATCTAACAGAAAGAAGGCACACAGAGGGGATGTGTAGCAGAACTTGCAGATGCAAGAAACAAAGGACAATCCATTCAAGGTACAGGTGGAATGGTGAAACAAGATCATGTTGAGATCTTGAAGGTGAGGTGATATGTTTTGTTTTGAATTGAGAATGTGTGTTTTTATACTAATACACAAGTGACAACATAAGAAGGTGAGAAGGTTGCAGCAATCTAGAGCGAGGAGTACTCAATTGATTCCAGAGGAAAGAACTAGAGAGATGCTAAAAGATTGAGCTCAAAGGAGAAACGCTTAGTGAGGCATATGTAGCAAGAAGGAGAATTGTTACTGTAGAGGGATTGTTGCAGATCACAAAGGCAATTCCATAGAGGATGTGGGTAGAATTACCAAGGTAATGAAGGAAACTGGTAATACTTTCTAAGTGAAAGAAGAGGTGGTCAGAAACAAGTATTTCATTGTGATTGAAATACAAGAGGATAGTTGTGTTATTGAGAAGTGCAGATGAGTTGAAGCCTAAAAGGAGCAGAGAGAAGTGCTCAAAGGAGGTTCCAGAGATAGAGAACCAAGGGCTTGACGAAAGACCAAGTACAGAGGAGAGCTTGGTGAGGTAAGTGGTAGCAAGGAGGACTTGCTGTTGTAGAGGCTTTAATGCAACTCATAGTAAGTGAGTGAGGAGCTCACAAAGATAGAGAAGAAGATGGCTACTGATAGTCATAGTAGAGGTTCTGAGGAAGACCACAACAGAAGAAAGATGAAAAAGAGGATGCCAAGGCGAATGGCAAGTGGATGAGTCAAGAGGAAATTGACAAAAAGATTGCAAAGTTAAAAGAACAACTCGATGCATTAAGGAGGATACTTGAGGAAAGCCAAAGACTAGGTTGGGTCTTGAGGAAGAAGCCAGTGAAGTGGCATAAGTTGCAGAGAAGGCTACATCAAAGGCAAGTAAGGTGGATGATGGAAGAACTCAAAGAAGCTGAGTTGGAAATGAAAATGGAATTGTCCATTTGTGAAGCAGAACAGATTGAAGTTCTGAGAGAATGTGAAGACTTGAAGACTGAAACTTCAAGTGAGGCCAAAGGGTCACATGGTTTAAATCTGACAATTTGTATATGTTTGCAGGTGAAACATGTAAAGAAGGAAAATTTGCTGATATTGTCATAAAGGAGGAAGAAGACAAGCAGAATATAAATTCTATTCTGGAAGAAGATGAGATAGATAGGCCTCATAGATAGTTGGGGAAACATATCAAGCAATCAAGTGAAGGGCTTGAGGAGATTGAAGAGGAGACCATCAAAGAACTTCTGAATCATATGGAGGATTTAGAACAACAAGTAGATATGATGGTTGAAACATCAAGTGGGACCACAGGGTCTTATGTTTTTAAGATTGATAGTTTGTCTGTGGATGCAGAACAAATGAAGGAGAATATTAATGCAGATGTTGAGACAAGGATAGCTCTTGGAGAAGGTAAACAACAAGAGATTAAAGGCAAACTTGAAGAAGAGACTATGTTAGCTGAAAACATAGTAAAGGATCATCAGTTCACTATGATGATAGGCACAGTGGAAATAGCCATGGAAACTATTCAGACAGTCAGTAAGAAAGAAGGACATCTACTGAAAGATGTTAAGAAGGAAGAACCCTATGCAAAGGATTTAACCTTGGGAGAAGAAACACTAACAAAGGAGTGTTTTCCAGAGGATGAGAAATCTTTTGAAACTGTCAGAAGTATGGAAGAGTATCTTTCAGAAGATAAAAACTCTGAAGTAAAGGAGGATGGCGAATGTCTCTTAAATGAGAGAAGCAATGATTTATTGCACCAGAAAGAATTTAATATTGCATTGATATTTGAAACTGTGACAACAGAGGAAGAAATTCTTGTGAAAGAAGGATATGAAATTCAGTCTGAAGAGTTGATATGTGAAGCAACAATTGAGAATGCTGAACCTTGTGATTTTCAAATTGATAATTTGTTTATAAATGCAGGAATTATAAGTGATGATGAAGTACTTATGAAGTGTCACAAAGAAATTGCATTGTTGGAATATTTGCTGGAAAATTCAGAGTATGACAGTGTGATTGCAGAAGAATGAGTTCACTACAGTGGACAAGAGCAGGAAGACATCATTAGAGTAGATGATGTGGGGGAGAGACTAGTTGACAGTCTCATGAATTCTTTTGAGAATTCAAAACAACATACTGATGTGCTGATAAAGAAGAAAGAAACAAAGCAACAAACTGAATTGTTGCCAAAGGAAAATAAGGCACTGAAGCCTTATGTTTTTTATTTTAACAAATGTTTTGTGAATGTAGGTTTAGTTGCAGATGTTGGAGGAAATTTGGCACAGATGAGCAGCCAAATAAAGATGAAAGAAGAAGATTCAGTGGAAGAATTTAGTCCATGAAACAAAGATGCTCAATTGCTGGAGAAAATGTTGGAAAGTCATGATTCAGTGCAGATATAAATAATCATGAAAGAGGGTAAGGATGATAGGGAGGTAGTAAGCATAGAAAAATTTGGAGCAAGAGAAAAAGTGGAAGAAAAATTAGACCATCAACTACAAAGTAAAAGTAACCAACAACATTTTGAAGAGTTAGTGGACAACAGCAACAACCTGAAACAAAGAGAAAGAGGCAGAAATAAGTGGCAAAGTATGGACCATTCCAAGGATGTACTAAAGACAGAGATTGAAGAAATGTGGCAGCTGATGATGAAGCAATCCAAATGGAGGAAAATGGTAGCAGCAGGAAGCATGATCAATCAGAGTTTGAACCTGATTGACAAGAAAAAGAAGATGGAGGAGAAAACAACAAACATACAATAGCAACAAAGGTACAAGGCATTTGGGCAATTACAAAACAAAGTATGGGATCTAGGAAGACAAAGATCAGAAGACACATGATTAGGAGATCATGAATACTTTCTACTTTGGGAGTCTGATGTAGGAGCATTCAAACCAAAGGAAAATCATTGTATTTTAGTAGACATAGGGGGTCATGTGTTCTAGGGAAGTTGGTTTCCCTAAGTGATGAATTAATGCAATATTTAGGCTTTTGAGTGCACATAATAGAAATTAATAAGATAATGTGAGATGTTTTGTAAATGCTCTCGAATAAATGAGAACATGAGTGGTTAATAAAGACAAAAGAGTTAAAATTCAAATATAACTCTTAAAGCAGTTCATGATTCGAGGAACTAGAGAGAGTTCTTAGGAATTAAATGAAGTTAGAAGTGGATATAGAGGATTTAGGAGTCAATTCAGTAGATTTAGGAATTGAACTAGAATTAGTTCAGCAGATCTCTCTGGTATAAATGTAAGCCTACGAGCAGAGTGGGGGGAGGCCATTGATAGTTGAAGATAAGGTTTGTGCAAGACACAGAGACTCAAATGTAATCATTTGTTTATACTTAAGTATACAGAGGTTTATCCTAGCTGTGTAACTATGTGAAATGATTATTTATGAATGACTTACATGTGAATTCATAGGTTCTGTAATAGGGTCGCAGGCATAATTCTGAAGGATACGCAGAGGAGTAGAACGATTCAAAGGAATCGTAATGGATCATTGAATCCACTTGAAGGATTGAGAAATGCTCTAAATTGAAATCGATCAAAGGAAAATGCGAAGTTAAGCCCAGGAGGAAGAGTGTGCAATGAATTAGCAGAAGACCAGAACCTTTTGAAGAACCGAACCAAGTAAAAATGGATGAACGAAGAAGTGAATTGTTAGTACGCAACAATCGTTGGATCTTATAGATCAACAGTCCCGATCATGTCGCATGAGGTAGTGTTGAAATATCGCATCGGCGAAATTTAATGGAGGAAGGCGGGTTTATAACCTTAAGTGGTATTTCGGGCAGTAAAGAAGTGGTAAATGGTATCAAAGGTTAGCCTTTCGATTCCATTCATAATGTGACACATAGCAGAGAAGTGGAGAGGGGAAACTGCTTTATTGGGCAGTTAAACCCCATTCCTGTTGTCTATCCGAATTCATGGTAGATCGTTGGACATACTAAGTGTAGATCATTAGGGAAGGACTGTCAACAACTTTGCATTGGGAAAGGATATCGACCGTTGGATCGAGAACCGATCAATGGTCGTGATCTAATCGCAATCGCATTAGATAGAGATCCAAGGCTGGTGGAATATGAAATGCGGATGCGCGATAGCCGATAAGCAAAGATCAGAGATCAGAGGTATCGGAGATTGGAATGATCGGCGGAGCGCTGCGGAGAGGTCTGAAGGAGTAGACCCGACGATATTTATATATGCGGGTTTATAATATTTGAGATCCGGTCCAAGAGCAAAGCAGAGTTTTCCTTTGTTTTCCGGTGTTTTCTTGTGTATTCCGGAAAGTTATATGATCGCATATCGCGAAAGCGGAAGGGGTATGTAATGTGACCCACAGAGAAGCGATACCCGATTGCAATAAAGGTAACCTCGGGAAGTGTGCAGAGGCCGTATAAAGGAGGAAAAGGTAAGTTTATGAATGTTTTAAGTGCATTTATGTTATAAAAGGGTTATAAAGGAAAATAACACTGATGAGAAGGTTTATACGTTAAAACATATTTAACCAACATTAAGAGAGGAAAGGGCTACATATGTGTGGTTAAAGGGTTAATGAAAGTTGTGAAGGGTTTTAAAGTCTCGATAGGAAGGATTTAACGAATGACTATAATAAAGTCATAAATGAAGGATAAAGGGGTGATTAAAGTCCTGATAAGTGGATATTGCCTAAGGGTTAGCCTATGTTGGGCATTAGTAAATCATTCCACAGAGGAATTGATTAATGGGGCCTTAACCATTGATGGTTGAAGGTTTGACTCCTTAGAGAGTTAAAATTCCCGGAACAAATGTGCTTGTGCATTTTACATGCATACTGTGGATGTAAGCGGGGGTATCCCTGCATCAAAGCCTCAGCCTAAAACCCCAATTTCTGTATTATCATACAAGTGGAAATCTTGTTCAAGTTACAAAAAGAATAAGCTCTCTAGCTATCCTGCTCTCTTTGCAATCAAACAATACAGCTCACAGAGTGAATAGACATAGTATATGTCCTCCTCAAGCCCTCCAAGCCTCCTATTTCCTTGTGTAATTTTTCTTGGGGTCCAATGAAGCCACATGTGTGAATTGGCTTCATCACACTCATAAAACCTGAAGAAGTAATTACACAATCCTTAAGGAAAGAATTCCTTCTGCATGCAAGGAATATTCACAATGGAATATTCTAGCAACTGATAGTACACAGCCCCTCCATCTGATCTCAACTAGGTCTCTGTCTGAACTGAAATGCATGAGTTATGAGAGAATACTCAATTATCTGAAGTGCAGTAGTTACATGCATGCAAGTATTAACTAACTGAACTTACATTAATCCAACAAATTGTTTGAATTAATCTAATTGGACTTGACTCAGTTAACTGAGCCAACTAATTACAACTCAATATTACAACTCATTCTTATCTCTTTAACTAATGGATAAATTCCTCAATTAATGGAGAAACTGTTGCATGTCCCCACATAGACTTCATGTTTGATTTTCCTTAACTAATTAACTCAAGATGAATTAATTAATTATTTTACAAACAACTGCTAAGATCAAATTTGAATTTTACTTCACTATTTTAGTTTAGGGACTGACTAAAATATGAAGGTATCCCAAAATGCTATTTATAGCATGCTATTTTTAGCACTTCCATTTTTCCATCCATTGTTGCTAAGATCAACACTAGCTTAACTACTATTTATAGCAGTGCTATTTTTAGCATTTCTTGTTGCTATTTTCAACAGTAGCTACATAGATACAATATATATTTGTATTTCGTTGAAAAATATTGATGGAGTTTCAATGTTGCAATATGCAGAACAAGCCTCTAGGAACATTCATTCATCATTATCTATGAGTAATGCATGTAATACATTCAATAATCCCAATGTTCTCATAAATTCACATTAAATTAGGGCACATTCAAGACCATGACATGCCATTCCCTACATTGGACATGTAACAATGTAAAAATATAGCAATAAAACTTGCACTTACAAGATAATGAGAATATATCCATCCATCAACATTGCAAAGAGAAGCTCCAAGACAAGATGGCAGAATTTTCCATACAAAAAATGCATCCAAACATCCAGTTTCATCCAACAATTGCAGGTTCGAATTATAAAACAAGAGAGGTCGAAATCCAATGATCTGCATGTGAAACTTGAAGATTTCTTAACAATTTGCAAGTGTAATGATCAAAGTTTTTTTAAAACATTTATGTCAAATTCCTTAACAAATTAACATGATTTAACTCAATTTTGCAGAAAATAAAGAAGCCATCAATACCATAATAGAAAAAAACAACAACAAAAGATAAAGGAGTTCACCCCTCTCTTGGGCTACATCTCCTGGTCCATCTTCCAATGTTGGGCCTCTTCCATTACGCTCAAAAACATGTGTTTAAATTAATTTAAACTACTCAAAAGGATGAAACAATGGCTCCAATGGCTTGAGAATAGTCAAAAACCCCTGTTTTGGTTCTTTTTGCACCTCATTTGGTCAAAATTGAGAAATTTATGCTTGTTTTCTCCTTTTACCCAATTCTACAGTTAACCATCCTACAATTCGGCCTCAATCTGGCTCGTGCGCCCCAAACGTGTAACCAGCACACACAACCTGGCACTATTCCCACTTGACGGGTGAAAATGTAGGGCCGTTAAGGGTTCCATTAAGCCCACAGTCCCAAAAAATTTGGTCACATGGTAGTCATATGATCGTGTAGGGGGCTGAGTTTTAGGGCTATTGTCTGGACCCTCTATGGTGTGCTCCCTTGGTCATGTTAGGTCTGCATATGACTTGGGGCTAGCCCCCTCCAACTAGCACCCTTGTATTCCCGCGCTGATAATGTGACCCGGGGCTCGCCCCCATACGCTAGCCCCCTGACTACTTGGCGTTCAGTTCGGTGACGTGGGTGAATGTGTGTTGCAGGTTGTGACCTCGGGGCTGGGCTAGTCCCTAGCCCTCAGATCCCCACCTGTGGTCCTGTGGCGTAGGGGTGGCCAGGGGTTAGGGCATAGCCCGACAAACCCCGCCGCCCCCACCTGGCCTTTTTAACAAACCTTTTATATATTTTTTTGACATATGTTTAATAAGAAACATGGTTGGCGCGTTAGTGTGGTCTTTGCTTACTTTAAATGAAGTCACAAGTTCGAAACCTATGGTGTGTTGCTCATCCATCAACCAATTTTGGCCACCATTAGGAGGTCATGTTGTAGCCACTGGTTGGCCCACATGGCACTCCCTCATTGGACACTTCACCAACTTAATTAACCAATACAAATTTTTGATGTCACAAACAACCCTGCTGCGCCATGTGTCAACCAACCATTGGCCGACGAAGATCCAGTCACCTGCCCAGTCATGGTCCAGTCCACAGTACACATTTATGACTAGGCATCCATGCAACTCTAGTTCCAATTTCTTTCGTTGTTTCCCAAAACGATCCGAACGTGTTTCTGGAAGCATCTGATGTCGGATTTGAGTGAAACGAGTTGCATTGGGTTCAGATCACCGAGATATATCCAATCGTATAGGTTTAGAGATCTATCACACACTTTCAATTTTGAGCATTATTTTGATCCACCAAACCACTCCTCCCCATTGGAAGCTTTTGGAACTATAAAAGCTCTTTATCAATGAACAAATAGATGAGGGTACAACTCCCTCACACTTATAGTCTCAATCCACTGAACTTTCCTTGAATTTGACATTCTGAGCTTTTCATGACAATACATCATTTTCCTTGATTTTGGAGTCTTTGTCTTGTTGTCATAGATAACATCTTGCTGCAATTTCCCAGAATATGCTGAACATCAAATTGTCTATGAGGGAATAAACACATTCCCTCCTCGGTCTCTAATCAAAGGAAACTTAAACAATCTCAAATTCTTCTCACCTTGAATACTGTCGTCATGATGAAGCTTACCATGTCTAGCCTTGTACTTGTCTTGACTCTTGACCAAATGTGACCGCCATGGCCATGCACCATCCCTTTTCAAAGCCAACACTTCATGAAGCCCACAAGAAGAAGTTTTGGAACCAATGTCTTCTTTGTCAATTTTCTTTTGCATTTTCTCTTTGATTTTTGCACTCTCTAACACCGACATCTGGTTCACACCAATGTTCATCAATGATGCATGCTACTACAAATCTACTTCATGTTGTTTACCTCTTTTAGGAGGAAACATTTTAGACTCCTGAAACATCTTATCACTTGAATTACCAACATCTATGAAATCAAATTTCACATTTTCTTCATATCCTTGAAAGGTTTTACATTCATCAACATCTTCATGTTTGAACATTAACAGTACAAAATTCTAACTAGTATTAACAATTCCCTTCATTTGTCCCGCATTTACAAGAGATGAATTCAACTTCTTGATGTGTGCTCTAACAATTTACTCAATCCCATTCTTGAACAAATGATATTTTTTCTCATGGCGATGAAAAATAGCTCTCCTATCATATAGATATGGGCTTCCCAACCCAATACCACATATATCAATTGGAATTACATCAAGCTCTACCTCATCTAGGAAGTTTACAATGATTGAAAATATAAGTATGCATTTCTTGGTCACACGCAATTTTGAATTCTCACATACCCAACCTAAAGGATTTGGTTTAGGATGAGGAATGATTTTTAGATTCAACTTCTTGACAATGTCTTCTGAGATAAGATTTGCTTGGGAACCCCTATCAAACAATGTATCTATCTTGGTATGTTTTGAAATAACTCTAATATGGAAAATCTCTATTCTTGTTTTCTCATCTTGAGTTTCATTGAGACAATTTGAAGAACTAGTACTTGCATGTCCTTACCTAGCAAATGCATGAATGTGATCTTTGTTTCATATCCAAAATCTGAACCTAAATTATGTTGTGTAGTTGTAGTTTTCTTCTCTTTCTCCTTGTTCTTAAATTTTTTGGGTCTCATTTCTGGATGAAGTTTCTATCAATGATCTTCATCATGTCCATCTTTGGAAAATGTTTACATGTGAGTTTTCCTTTCTCCATCTTGATGGTAGCATTCTTCTTCCCCTTTCCTTTTTCTCCAGACTCAAGGAAATCTCACTAGTTTCTTCAGAAACATTTTTCCCTCTTGCCTCTAAATGAGTTGCTTGAACACAAACTTCATCTAGTTTTGTAGGGTTAAACATGAGAATGGTATGTCTCTTATAACTATGCAATCCTCCAATGTATTTAAGCAAAGTATCTTGTGAGGAAAAATCTATACCCAAATCAAAGCTCTTTTTCTAAAATCTTGAGTATAAGATTGCACATTTTCCCCTTAGCTTGCCTAAAGTTCTTCCAATCCACAATTTCTTTTTGCATATATGCTAATGGATAAAAATGCCTTCTTATTGCAACAACAAAATCATTCCAAGAGGATAAAACCTTACCATGTTTCTTCATGTCCTCTTGAGTTTTGGCTTCCCACCTAATTAGTGTTGCACCTTCCAAACTAAGAGAAGCAAGTTGAATCTTGGTTTCATCATCTTCAATTCTTTGTATCCTGCAATACGCTTCAATTTGACGAATCCAATTGTCTAATCTTTCTATATTTACCTATCCATTGTACATAGGCAATTCAAACTTAATATCAAGCTTAGGCAAAGGAGTTTTACCATGACATCTTGGGGAACTTGGAGGTGTTGTTGAAAGGGTAGTAGTAGTAGAAGAAGCTGAGGCTAAAGAAAAACATGAGGATGATGATGAAGGTGAAGGTGGTGGTTTATAGCCATTCCCTCCATTTCCTTTTGGAGGCTTGTCTCCTTTTCTCCCATGATGTTTTGAGCTATCCCCATACAGTCTGAAATTTCTCTCCTCATACAGAACCTTAACCATCTCTGACATCTCAAAGAATTCTTTTATGAAAGTCTTCTCATCTTCAAACATCTCTTCAGGGCCTTCTTCATGTGCCATGATTATTTAAGCTTGAGGAGTGTTTGTTCTCCTTGAAACAATTTGAGAACGTGGCTCCACCAATTCTCCTTCTCCTCTCTTGAGCTTCAACCTTGTAAGCATTAGAAAACTAACTTGCAAACAAATCAAATCTTCAAAAAAACCTTGTGCTTTGATACCAAAATGATCTATATGTGAAACTTGAAGGTTTCTTAACAATTTGCAAGCATAATGATAAAAGTTTCTTTTAAACAATTATGCCAATTTCCTTAACAAATTAACATGCTTTAACTCAATTTTGCAGAAAATAAAGAAGCCATCAATACCATAACAACAAACACAAACCAACAAACGATAAAGGAGTTCACCCCCTCTCTTGGGATACATCTCCTAGTCCAACTTCCAATGTTGGGCCTCTTCCATTATGCTAAAGAACATGTGTTTACATCAAGTTGCAATGCTCAAAATGCTGAAACAGTGGCTCTAAAATAGTCAAAAACCCCATGTTTTGGTTCTCTTTTGAGAGTGAGACTCTCTTATTTATACATGTTCTATGAGTTTGATTTTCTAATAAGAAACCCCTAATGTGAAAAAACAAGTAACAAACCCTTGGTTACAAGACAACCAAGATAGCTTACACATTAATTATTATTTTATTTGTCTTTTATCCCACATAATTAATGTGAAGTTCCCTCCAATGCTAGTGTTGAGGTCTCATGTGCTAATAATGAGGGTGAGGGCCTAAAAAATTATCAACAAGAGGGGGATGCCCTCTAAATGATACAAAACATCTCCAAACCCCAAATTGGGCTCTGTGGGCTTCAAATGGGTCTCAATATCATGTTGATCCTCCATCAATGAGTGTTATAAGATGACACATGCTCTCCCATGTCTGCTAGGAAGAGACAAAACTTCCTCTGGGCCATGCATCAACTACCAGTTGTTGGGTGCAATGTGTAGCTAGCTGGCAACGTGGTCCAAATGCATCATCATCTCTATATAACTGGGGAATGAACATGTAATGTGGTGGTGCTGAAGAAGCCCATGGTGTGGTAATCAATGTTCTGCATGGCAGAGGCCCATGGCTCTCAACGCTCACCCTTCAAGTGCCATTATGACCCTTTGGAGGGCTTGCACCTCATATAGGGAGGCCAAGTCCAAGATGGAGATCCACCTGCAATTTTGTATAAGATCCAATGCATCTCCTCACCTTCCAGTACAACAGTCCATTAGTGCAATTGAGTAAATAAGCTTGCTAATCAAGGGAAAAAGTGGGCACTTCATAGTGGCATTCCCTTCCAAATGGGCTTTAGAAATTATACATGTTACCTTGCTCAATAAGAGAGGTTAATAAAAGACCCTATTAGGTGGTTTCAACATCTAAGGGATTGACAAGTCCATGGTACAACCATCAAATGACACGTGTCTGTTAGTTTATGTAGCATCGGATGTGTTCTAGCCTTGAAATTTTGTGGAGAGGCTAGAATGCATGAGATCTCCAAAACCTACAAATCATTTATGGAAATTCCACCTAGAAATGACTTAAATAGATTATTAGTCAGTTTTCAAATATTTCCTAAGTCTAAACTTAGGGAATATGACTAGTTAATAAGAATTAATTAAGTCAATGTGTGAATGTTCTAGAAACTCACATGAATTGACTTCAAGTTAATCCTAACCATCGATTAAGATATAATCTTGGTCGTTGAAGTGTCAAAAGAGAATTATAAGAAGAAGTCGATGGGGATTGGAGAAAGTACTTGAGCAATTCGATTTCATGAGCATATCGATTTCCTTAGTAGCAGTAGTCAGTTGCCAGAGAGAGCTAGTGAGATCGAAGCAGTGATTGAGGGGTAGGGACAGTGAGTCGGAGCAATTATTTTCCAGATCCAAGGAGGCAACAACAAGTGAGTCAAGTAGTGTAGAGGGACTGCATAGTGCTTCAGTCAGGCATATTGATTTGGTGAGGAGAAAAATTAGTTCTCAGTTCCAAAGGTCAGGAAGGTGTCCCAGAGGGTCAGAGAGACGATTTTATGAGATTCCAAAGGCAGATGACTTCATCTGAGCATAGTCCATAGCAAGTCATCCAACCAGCTACACAAAGCAGTGCAGAGGCTGATGCAGTGCTCCAGGAGGCCAAGTTTTGATAGGGAAAGTCCATCCAGAGATTGCTCATAGGAGAAGTGTAATTACCTTCAGTATTTTACTCAAATTTTATTGTTGTTTAGATAGCCAGTTGGGCATCCATAGATGTACTCAGATTTCACTGCTGCATAATATATAAAACCCTCATTGTTGCATTGGTTTTCCCAAGTTGGGTATTTCCAAGGACATTGGTCCAAAAATAATTGTGTTATTTTATGCGTGTGTCCAAGCATTTCTTCCAACGTTTATTCTTCAACAATTTTATTTGTGTAGGTTATAGTGTGAGTTATTCAATATTTTTTGAAGGAAACAATAAATGAATTGTTAATTAAAGATAACAATTAGGTGAATAATTTCCAGTTGATGCAATAGGATTTTGGGTTTTCAGAATATTCACATGGTATCAGAGCTCAGATGATCAACCAAAGAGATCAGTAGCAAAGGAAGAGGGAGTTTCGTTGTTTAGTGTGGGCAGCATATCGAAACGCTAGAGGCAATGCAATCACCTTAGCCAAGAGGCCAAATTTCTTGAGGAGATTCAATTTTTCTAAGTGTGAGGCAGAAAAAATTTGATCTCTTTAGATCAAGGGATTCCAAAGGCAAAAGGAGAAACCTAGCGTTTTCACAGAGAAGATCTCTATCTAGACGCAGTAGTTTTGCAGTAGTTTGCTAGAGCAAAGCTAACGTTTGGTGGAAGAAGAGCACACACTGAGGGAAAATTTTCCTCCAGGAACTTCTAGTCTCCAAAGTTTGATTTCCCTTGTGGATCAGCAATCGTTGTGTGCAGAGTTTCTCACTCCATAAGCAAATGCGAATCGCTGAGCAGCAGGGAAAATGATATTTTCGACATTTGTTGAGATGACCACTATTGGGCTTCGAGATCAGGATAGGTTGGATGGTGCTTCCAACTATGTCAGCTGGAAGGCAAGGTTGTTCTTCCTTCTAGATGAATATGGCCTGAAGAAATTTATAGATGCAGTGGTATCTATCCCCACAGATGCAGATCAACTGAAGGAGTAGAGAAAGGTGATGGCATGGGTGATCCTTGACGGTCTTTGGGATCACACTGTTTCACACATATCTGGCAAAGGGACCGCCAGAGAAATGTGGGAGACTCTCACCACGTTGTACCATGACACTTCCAAGTAGAAAAAGGTGTACTTAGAGGAGAAGTTGAGATGCACGAGGATGCAGAAGGGGGAAGGCATATACACCTTCCTCACCAAGATTTAGGAAATCAGGGACCAATTGTCAGTGGTTGGGGCAGCATCTAAACCCACAAATATTGTGAGATTGGGACTCAACAGTGTCTTTGAGAAGTCGAAAGTCTTTGTCCAAAGCATATTGGGCAGAGACAAGCTAGTAGAGTGGGACATGATGTGGGCTGACTTGCAGCAGGAGGAGTTGAGACGAGCTCTAGTGAAGAGCTCCATCAATGGCAGTAGCAGTGGATCGAAGCAGGTGAAGGAGGAAGAGAATGTGGCTCTCACATCAAAGGTTCCTAGTCAGGGATAGGGGGAGAAGAAAAAGAAGATGAAGGACTTATCAATGGTCAAGTGCTTCAGATGTGGTGAGCTTGGTCACTACAACACCCAATGTCCTCTTAGGAAGAAGGAAAAATAGGAGAAGCAGGAACAGTAGGCAACATAAATAGAGATCGATAGGATTTCCTCCAGGCTAAAGGAATACTTCGCCATGTGTGCAGACATACCCCCAGGAGTCAAGTGGGGTTATTTGGTGTTGTAGCCCCATAGTGCTACAGATGGGCATGATTCTTGAGGAGGTCCACCTCTTGAATCAATACCTTGCTACAGGGGACCACAATATTTATTAATAGGATGGATTAGTTGAGGTAGATGCAATTAGATACGAGAGTGACACATGCAAAGTCTAGTTAAAGTCAGATTCTAGGTAGCGCAGTGCAGAGTTGGCAGCAGTGCAAGTAGCATAGTGTAGAGTCAACAACAACACAAATGCCTCAGTGATAGAGCATATACTAGCAATAGTCAAAGAATTGGGAGATAGAAGCATCATACTGATCATAGTTGATTCAGTATTTAGGATGATTCTTAGTTGTAGTTGTAGCAGTTGCAACAACAACATATAAGAGGGAGTTGCAGTGCAGATGAAGTGTTGGAAATAGTTCAATAGGGTCAACAACAACACAAATGAAACATATATCAGAGTTTCACAGTAGTTGGTGGGAATCATGGCCAGACATCAACAACATAACGGAAGATGATGCAGAGACAGAGTATTGCTATAGGAAGCAGCAACGCTAGAACACATTCCTCACTAAGAGGGAGTGTTATTTTTTGTAGCATCATATGTGTTCTAACCTTGAAATTTTTTGGAGATACTAGAATGCATGAGATCTCCAAAACCCAAAAATCATTTCTAGAAATTGCGCCTAGAAATGACTTAATTAGATTATTATTTAGTTTTTGAATATTTCCTAAGTCTAAACTTAGGGAATATGGCTAATTAATCTGAATTAATTAAGTCAAGGTGTGAATGTTCTAGAAACTCACATGGATCAACTTAAATTTAATCCTAGCCATTGATTAAGATATAATCTTGGCCGTTGAAGTCTCAACAAAGGATTATAAGAAGAAGTCAACGGTGCTTGGATAAAGTACTTGAGTAGTTTGATTTCATGAGTAGATCGATTTCCTGAGTAGCAGGAGTCAGTTGTCGAACAGAGAGCCAGTGAGATCGAAGCAGTAATTGAGGTGTAGGGACAGTGAGCCAGAGGAAATATTTTACAAATCTGGGGAGGCAGCAGCAAGTGAATCTAATTATCCCAGAGAGGAAACGCAGAGGGATTGCACAGTCCTTTAGTTAGGCAAATCGATTTGGTGAGGATAAAAATCCATTCTCAGTTCCAGAGGCCCGGAAGGAGTCCCAGAGGGTTGGAGAGATGCTTTTCTCCACTTCCAGAGGAAGAAAAAATTCATTTGAGGCTAGTCCAGAGCAAGGTGTCTAGCTTGCTACACAGAGCAGCGCAGAGGCTGACGCAGTGCTCCAGGGGGTTGAATTTTGATAGTGAAAGTCCAGTTAGAGATAGAATGTGGGAGAAGGGTAATTCCCTTCAGTATTTTACTAATATTTTCTTGTTGTTTGGATATATAGTTAGGTTTCCATAGATGTACTCATATTTCACAGCTGCATAATAAATAAAACCCTCACTGTTGCATAGGTTTTCCCAAGTTGGGTTTTTCAGGGGACATTGGTCTAAAAATAACTGTGTTATTTTATGTGTGTGTGCTAGCATTTATTCTTTCCCAAATTTATTTGTGTAGGTTGCAATGTGAGTTATTCAGTATTTTCTATAGGAAACAATAAATAAATTGGTAATTAAAGATAACAATTAGGCGAATAATTTCAAGTTGTTGCAATAAGATTTCAGATTTTTAGAATTTTCACAGTGTCGTGGAATGATGATGGAATAGAGTGGGGGAAAGAGGGAAGGCTCCATGCCACATTCCATGGTACAAGGCTAGATATGATGAAGGAATCCCACATATTTGGGTATATACATGTAGGAGGGAGAAATCATGATACATGAGTTACTCTGACCTTTGTTTTTCCACCCTTCTTCATATGCCTTTTACCTTTTATTGATTTTTCTTTGTTTCACTGCTCGGGGCTCCAGAGTATGAGAGCATGATGTGTATGATGTAGCAGTGATTACCCCCCTTAAGTTTTGGCAGTTCATCTCCCACTAGGGGTTGGGACAATCATAGGTTCCTTAGTGATGCAGGGGGCACTAATAGGGGCCGTAGGAACTACGGTGATGGCCTCATAGGGGGTAGAGGTCATGTTTGGACTTTTCCCACGCACTAAATTTTTATGTCCCAATCATCTTTTACATTTTGTGGTACATTTCATGCTGTAAGTGGCCAAATTTTGCTTTTATCTTTCCTTTTAGATGCATCAACTTTTAGGGCATCGTTCCAGGCCCGAACCGATGTGTGGAAAAGGGGAGGTGGAGGATAACACTTTGTGAATCCAATGGAAAAATGTGGACCCATATGGGAAAAATGTCAAAGGAGATTATAATGAATGGAGGGGAGTGAAATATATGGTGCTTGGAAGTAGGACCATGCAACTAAAATTAGGGTTTCCCATGTAATTCCAATGCTAAAGCTAGCAGGTTGTAGAGGTGATCGCAAGGGACTAGGATACAAGAATAACCCCCAGATTGAGACAAGGTGTTGGCTTGTTGGGGCCTGACCCAGGTTTAGAGTTAATTAGCTAAACAAATCCTTGTACTACTCGCCCTTTTGGAAATAGTCTACAGAGCGCAGACTGAGGTCTCACTCGAAGTAGTATGGGGGGGTGCTGGAACCAGGTTTCCACACCCTAGAGATCTCTAAGGGGTTGATTTGGTCCAATTGTGAATCCCTTCGTGCAGGTTACTTCGTGCACTTCCCTGGCCTATGAGGCCTTCGCGCAGCCCTAACTAGTGGCTGTGGGCTTTCGCGCTGCTGGAGCAATGATCTGCACTATTTCCCCTAGTCAAACCATGGATCTTACTTATCTTCTTATAAAAATTAATTATCTTCGCATAAACAGATACCTTGTATTATATTCACTTACTCAGCACATTTATATAAGTTCGTCCAGTAAATAAACAATAAACTTGCAATTCATGCCCAATAATGCATAGAACAGAAAAGATACACAAAAATATGGTAAAAATTATTTTTATTAATGCTTCCAATGGTTACAGACTCGATCTTCCCTACACACTCAACTGTAGGGATCCGCGCACTCAGATGCGGACTACTAGGCCTCTGCGCAGTCAGCTGCAGATTCTTCTCCTACTCTACGACCCAAAGACACAACTCTACACTTCAGATAATTTGCTATGCTTCTATTCCATGATCCTCAATCCATGATGTTTTTTGCACTTAGAGCCTCGCTCTATTTATACATCCCATGGTCCGCGGACCATGGGTAGATCTTTCAAACCTTCATTACATTACAAAAACAAGGGCAGGCAACCCTATGACTCTATTATGACTTCACTCTCTGCGCCCACAAATCGCAGAGTCTTTACAATGGAATTAGTAAAAACTTGGGCTTTAAGCCCCAAACCACGCCTTGGGGGGATCCCACGCCCAATAGGCCCCCAACACAAACATTGTGACTCGCCCTTGAGTCACTCTGTTGGTGCGGAGATCTTCACACGGAGACCCTCCAACCCTCCTCGGATGGCTGCAAGGTTGGCAACGCATTGAGCGGCTACCTGTTGAATCTCCTGTACTCGTTGTTCCGAGACCATGGTGTCGGAACTTCTTCCCTAGATCTATTCCTGCGTCCCCTGCATCTGCGCGAGCTTGCCTTCAATTGTTGTTGTGATAATGAAGGCCTCATCAATCCAAGGTTGAATGCGCGCCTTCAAAACTACTTCTCTGTGTCGCGCTGCGTCTAATTTCTCTTTAAGCGCTTTGGCCTATTGCATTTGCGTGAGCCTCTGAGTGAGGGCCACCATCTGTGCGGTCCTTTGATGTTGTTGTACTATAGCTGTATCACACGTGCCTCTGTTTCTAAGCGCTAAATATTTGGGTCCTCCTGTAGATTTGTGATGACCTCGAATGATTCTTCCAACATTTTGGTGCAATCCCTTACTGCACTGCTGATTTCCTCCATCCCCGACGTAATGGCATTGGCGCACTGTTCCCATACCTTTGGAGGAGTGGATAGCTGCACCTTCAACCACAGCTTTTCTATTTGAAGGTTCAGCTCCAGCTGAACCTTGGCCATTTCTTCTCACGCCTCGCGCACCCCTCCTGCTAATCTCTGGATGCGCACCTTTGCTGGTGCTTCTGCTGGGATGGCCAACTCAGGGACCATCTGGCAAGCTTCTTCAAGTACTTCTACCATCTGCCTATTCTGAGACACGACCTCATCACGTTGCAAGCTCAATTGATCCATGTTGATCTTTTGCTCACTCAACACCTACAATGCGCAGCTCTCCCTAGCCCGCAGTTCTATAGTAATCCCATCCTGCAGAACATATAATATCTCCCAAGGGAGCATAGCCATGTTGATCCGTATCCCCTTTAGTGTACTAACTGTAGACTGGTCGGCCTCATTTGCTGTAACCAGTGCCCCTTCTGGTAGCATTATTGTGTTGGTTGTAAGAGCGCGCAACATTTCCTCGGCTGTGGTTGTCCTGATTGCGAGGCTGGTCGAGAGAGTACCAGTCTGAGGAGTGTGCACCTGCAACTCCTAAATCTGTGCTCATAGGCCCCCCAACACAATTTGATTCTCCGTCACGAAGTTCTGGAGGGCCTCTATGGTGACGTCGTGCACCATCTCTCCTATATCATGTAGATACCCCTCAGTAAGTGTGATCAGGTCGACAGACAGCTTGGACGCTTTTACCTTCTTACGCGGCCCCATCTGCTCGCTTGGGTGCTGGCGCTTCAATTGTGTTGATGCTATTTGTGGGTCCATGCTGCCCTCCTCTTCCTCTGTTTCCATCTCTTTCTCCTGATTAGGCAAAGGCGACTTATGGCCCTCCGCATCTTCTCTACTGCTGCTGCTGTGATCTTTTTCTGTTCTACTGCTGTCTGTGCAGTGTTCCATGCTTGCTGTGCTTTTTCTACTGTTGCTTCTTTCCATCTCTTTCCTGCCAACTATGCCACGTGCAATTTTGCCTCCTTTTTCTGCGCAACAGATTTTTCCAGTGCAGAGATGTCTGGAGCGTGCCACTCCGGCGGCCACATCTCCAGTATGTCGACGATCACATCATCTATGGCCATATATGGGAGCTCGTTCCACTTCTTTTCAGGGTCCTTGCGCGCCCTGAGGTAGATGTGATGAAAGTCCGCTTTAAATTCTGCAAAACTTTGTAGGCTGTTGTAGACAGTGGGTGATAACCATGGCTTGCGGTTAATCCCCATTTTGATGTTCATCTCCATGAACACCCAGAATACTTTGCTGTCATGGATTGTGTTCGCATCCTAGTGGCCCACAACGAAGCGTACTTCGCGGCCTCTAGGAGATACCTTGTAATTGTGGGGAACTAGCTGTCCTCCGACAATTCCCCAGCCACCAGCACTATGGACAGTAGAAGCCATGCATAGCGGAAAATTTTTCCTTGTTCCTGTGCCTCATGACAATTCTCCATGAACTCCTTACACAAGAATTCAGATTAGTTAAACTGAACCCCTTCTGCACACTGTTCAGCAAGTGCCACCACTAGCGCGGGCACCTCATTCGCGCGACACTTCTGCATGAGCTTACTTGCCAGTATCTGAGTCGAAACTCTGACTGCTTTGTTGTTGATGCTGGAGATTACATAACCCCTCTTTTTCTTCTCCAATTTCTATTTCTTTTTCATGGCCTCTGTGTTTTGGAAAGTTTTAGTGTCTATGGATAAACGCCTAAACCCCTAGACTAGTAGCTAAGTCTAGAACAATAGTGCAAAGCATTCTCTACTTTTTCTATAGCCAATGGATTAAATAAGACAAGAAAGAAGCCTACCTGAGGCTTTCGCTTACTCCTTATCTCCCTTGACCAATTCTGTCGCTCCTTTCTGTACTTAATCTGCTTTAAAAGTACCTGCACATAGACAGAAGACAAAAACCGATCAAAGAATATGATAATGATCTATTGATTAAACATAAAATGGAATCAAGTGCATAATACACATATGAAAGCATCAATAAACAATACAAACATAAGGAAAAAGCTTTGAACACTTTATTAGTAAAAGGAAGAGTTACAACCCAATTTTCTTGATTCAGTGCCACTACTCCAGTTCAATCACATCCTCTCCTCATAACAAGCAAGACATTTTGACATCATTACAATACTTGAAACTAACTCAAGTCTCATGCTAACAGCATCTCCCTATAATTCAATGATTTCTAGCCCCTGATCACTTAGATGAGTGGTCTTTTTATAGGTGAATGAAGGAAGTTATGCCATAAATGGTGACAATGAATGCCCTCCCAAACTTAGGATTTAGTTCCATGGAGGAAGGGATAAAGGGATTGATGTTCCTTAACTTCCTTCCTCATCCAATTTCGAGCCCAAAGGAGTGGATAACGTTGGGAAACTTCTAGAAGCATCCTATGGATAAGAATATTCCAACAATGCATATTTCGCTCAAATTTTCCCAATGCAGGCCAAAGAGGGCTCAAGTGCACTTCAATGCACCCTGGTAGTGTACTGGGCTGCACTGCAGTGCACCCTGATAAAGGCCTGCCTGCATTGATCTTCTTAGAGGTAGTTTTTGGATGATTTCAGTCATGGAATCTCTTGGGAAGAAGGCATTCTGATGGTTGACTTCATTAGGGCATGTAACAACTGAATTAGGGTATGATGGGCCCTAATAGTACTGATTTATAAGTCGGGGTTGATGTGCCCAAATGGATCTGTAACAGTTGCCCCCTAAAGCATGAAGTCATAAATATGTATGTCGAGTGAAATACTTTACTATGTGGAGAGGAGGTTTTGAAGTTGAAGGTGACCTGCATCAATTAAAATACATATACCATGATAATTTGATTTTTTCTCATGAACTTGCTGAGGGAAGGCATACCCATGCTCAACTTATAAAATTTCATTACATGTACAAATATAGTCGTCTATAGATATAGACCCATGAATGAATGACCATGAACGTAAGGCCATTGTACATTTGATTTAGTACTCCTGAAAATATCATAGCCCGGATGGATGAAACTAGATCCGGGGTCTTTAATCTCGTTCAATCTTTCACTCAAGTACAAGTCTAACCATGTGAATAGATGATCTGAAGTCGAACATGGGAAGACATCTTCTAATTACCAGCCAATGATGTAAGCCGTTAACAGACGCGAGAGGAATCACCAATAATGATATTGACCCTCAAGGTACTATAATACATTTCTCATGGTGTGAATAAATTATTTGATGTCGAACACCATACAAAGTCTTTTGGTCGAAGGCCAGTGATGTCAACCTATCGCCGGAAGCGAGAAACCTGCCATTGATGTATGCAAGCCTCAAGGTAGTGAAGGGGTGTTTCTAAGTCAACTTCTTGGATAATGTGCTGATGTCGACAAGAAGCAACTCATCGTAGGAGGGCCTTGATGTATCCCACATCAACAACATGAAACGAGGTAAATGATTTTGGAGATGAAAATCGACTCACGACAGAAGGTTCAGGAATGGAGGTCATGAAAATGAAGGTTTACGGTATTGCAAAGGATGAAGTTTGAACTGAATGACTTCTCTTGAACATGTTGGTGACACTAAAATGAATTGGTAACATTGACCCAAAACAAAGTAATGGATGGTATGATAGACCATCGGTGTGATAACCATAAAGCTGAATGACCCAACCCACATAGTCATGGTGATGAGGTGAAAGTGTCATGTTCAAGAGCGACTTGCTACTATAAAGTGTTCTCCCCTTTTTCCCATTTTCCCCAGTCATTGCTGACCAGAACCTTTTTATTTTTATCAATCTTGAGGAGGATAACATATGCTTGTTGTATAATTCCACCCTTCTGGTGAATCCATCGCTATTTGATGCTTTAACGAGTCTAGCGAAGGTGAAACTCGGTCTTGTCTAGATGGACAAGTTTGTCGCTATTTGATGTTTTTAACGAGTTTAACGACAACGATAACTTGGTACTTTTAATGTTTAGAAAGTTTGAAAAGGGACGAAAAGGAAACTACAAAAGTTCTTTTTCATAGATTTGTCTCTCAAGTTCGAAAAAGCATAAAACAATATGAGAGAGAACCTATTGACCATGTTCGATACACGTATTCCTTTTTCATAGTTAATCTATCTCAGCCTGAAAAAGGGTTAAACTTATACTGAGTAGATATAAATTCCAATCCGTTAACGAGCTAGAAATGACAAGCACTCGACAATATTTTCATGTTTAGAGAGTCTGAAAAGAGATTAAAGAGGACTCCAAGGGGGTTCCTTTTTCGTTTTTAACAAAGCTCGAAAAAGAGATAAAAGTTTGCTTTGTGGTCAAAGATGTTCAATTTACATTTGAGCATGTCAAATTCTACATGTCAGTTGTCAAACCTACTCAAAACACCATCAAAATAGATTAAAAATACCTGTTTCATGGATAAAATGAATAAAAACTAATGTTCACTCGATTAATGTGCAAGAAATAAACATAAAAACAAGTTTTACCATTCATTTTTACCATTTCAGGTTTACTCTTTGAATTTGGTGCTTTGGAGTAGTTTTTACCTCAAAGTTCACCAGCTTATTGTGGAAGATTCAGTGGACCATTCCTCATGCTGTCTGAGCCAGGTAGGAACTATCTTTATTCTCTTTCATTTTATATCATTCATTTTTAGTTTCAGACAAATTTTTTGAGTTTTTGGGGCCCCTGGGGTTTCAATTTTCAAACCTGGGATCAGTGCACCCTTTCATCATTGAAAGGTGTGATGCAGTGCACTCACCTAGAAGGCTGCCTGCATTGCAAACACACTACCCCTAAGGCTAGGCTGCGCTGAGTGCAAAACCCAATTTCATTTAGTTGTTTTCACCCAAAAATTCTTTTGTTTTTTGCAAGAAATGGATCCTAATTTGCCTTATGGTTGTATTTTCAGGTATTCATCAGATCAAAATGACATTTACATGGAGAGAACGAGAGCATGAAGAACAGGATATGCTTGCCCTAAATAACCAGGGCACGGTTGAGGCCCTAAGGAATTGCGGGTTACTCAAATATTTCTGATTATCTGGTATGAGGCAGCAAATTGAGCTTTTACAGTTCCTTATTTGTTCATGGGATC
Organism: Pinus taeda; assembly: GCA_000404065.3. NCBI lineage: Eukaryota > Viridiplantae > Streptophyta > Pinopsida > Pinales > Pinaceae > Pinus > Pinus taeda. The sequence goes on along the minus strand of APFE030280820.1, from coordinate 73,696 downwards.
CTACCGATCAGGCATTTCACATTAGAGACAAAGTGGTCTTAATTACCATTGATGACATATACTTTCTTACTGGACTGTCGAGGCGGGGTGCCCCCATCTCACCTTCTGGATTTTCCAAATGGGGTGAATTAGAGAGAGATTACATATGACAGTTCGGTCGGCCAGGTGCACAACCTAGCAGGGATGAAAAGATTAACATCAGGGATGTTAGTGATTTACCATTGAGGATGATCCTATTTACCATTGCCAAATTGGCTGGCAGCGTAACACTACATATGGCAAACAGATCATACATGTAGTATGCATTAGAGTGTTTAGAGCCAAAAGTGTTCAATTGGTGTGAGGCAATACTTTCATCCTTGAAAGAAAAACTGACCAAGGTGAAAAGCGGAAAGACAAACAACTTTGGCTATGGGTCAATCCTGATTTCTTTCTCCTTAGAGAGAATTACACTTATGCAGCCACAACTTGTTTCACTGGGTGTATCTGGACCTAGGGATCCACAGATGCAGAGATGGGTAGATCTTATGGCTAGGCATGCTAGTGAGTCGTTGATTACATTTACCCCTACATTATTTGAGTGGCTTGATTGACAAGATATGGCCATCGCAGAGTATCCATATTCAGGTATGGATTTTTGCGAAGATCCAGACTTGGTGTTACCAGTTGGAGAACAGCGGGGTGCTATAGGTAAATTGTTTGACCAAAGTGGTTTTTATTTTAAAGTTTCTACATTTTTTTGTGTTTCTTGATTATTTCCAAGACTAAACAAAACCATTTTTTATGTATGCTGACGTTGGACTTGTTCGACTTGTGGGGCACCAACGAGAGGCAAGTGGGCCAACACAGAGACTTGTTGTAGAGCAGTTCTCCGAGACTTATATTTAGCCTAGACACTGGCTGAACCACAGGACCACATAGAGGGTTTGACCCTAGGCATTCTGGATGTTCGGATCGAGGAGTTGCCTATGTGACTGCAGTGCCACACCATTGGTGTTCTAATTCATTGGATGAGACTTTTACGCATGATAGCACATGCTGTGACCTATTATCATGAGCACCACTAGTCTACTTAGATGTTTTCTGCATACATTTTGAGTTTTCGGGTCAGATGACCATTTTTTGTCTTGGACACAATGTTTGTAAAAACTTTTAAAACAACTATCTATTTTACTTTCAGAGTTTTATTATGGTTATGTGATGCAATCCTATTCAATTGATGATGTGAATTGAAAATATTTACTTTACATATGTCGCAAATGTGTATTTAACACATAATTTGCTAGAGAATCAGTTAATGTGTTTAGATTTATGGAAATATGCTGATATTGAATGTGTTCAAAATACCTTTCCAAAATATGAACTCAAAGGAACATGCGATGCATTGTTTGGTTTCGAACGTTATAAATGCCAGTAAGTTTTAGTACAATGAGTTGTGAGTCCAGCCTAATGATGATTTGGAGTATGTCAAGTGAAATGGCATCAGAGAGAAGTTCAATCAATGCGCTATACTCAGTGACATTGTTCGTCGATCGACCAATACAAATCACTCTAAAACTCACTAACTCGCCGCTTTGAACAAAAATGGCCCATGTTGCTGAGGATAGGTTCTGTGTACTAGGACTAGCCCCATTGGCGTAACCAACAAATGGTTCCGAAAAGTTCAACATCTACAACAAATGCAAAGTGGATTACTTAACCAAATAAAAACTCTAAAAGAAACACACACGCACATGTAATCAAAGCATATATACAATGAGTTTTACTACACTTAACTAAGCATAGTAATGTTTAAGGTACAACCTGTTTCGGGGCTACGACAATGGAATCCCATCATAGTCCACTAACTCGTAGGCACCTTTCGTCATAACACGCTTAGCAATATAAGGGCCCATCCATAGCGGTTCAAATTTTCCTGCTTCAAGTTTATCAAACTCCTGATGATAAAGCAAGACCAGGTCACCTTCTGAGAAGACATGAGGCTTGACATTTCTATCATATTGCACCTTAATATGTTTCTTATGCGCTTCGTTAGCCAATGCGGCATCACGACGGGTTTCGTCCACATGGATTAATTCCAAGAAACGTGCTTCCTCTTTAGAAGCATCGGGTAACAGGTCAATTGCGAGTTTGAGAGACGAGATTTCACATTGAATAGGTAAGACTGCTTCCAAACCATACACCAACTAAAAGGGTGTGAATTCAGTTGCATTTCTCATCGAAGTTCGATATGCCCACAAAGCCGAGTACAGGATTAAATGCCATTTTATTTTATGAACTTCAATCATTCTCTGCAACATGCACTTAACGACTTTGTTGATGGCCTCAACTTGTCCATTAGCTTGTGGGTAGTATGGAGTAGAACTATCATGTTACAATCCTAACTTGGTAGTCAACTCAACCATCATGTGATTGCGAAAATGCGATCCATGATCTGTAACTATGGCTTGTGGTACACCAAATTTGGCAACCACATGGTTGAAGAAAAATAAAGTAGCTGTTTCGCCGTTGTTGTTTAATGTTGGCATCGCCTCGGCCCATTTGGTAAAATAGTCAACGACGACTATAATATACCCATGCCCCCCGGTCGACGTGGGGTTATATGTCATGAAGTCAATGCCCCATTTGGCGAATGGTCCAACAGCCACGACTGGATGCAATGGTGCAGGTGGTACTCTGGTTTTACGGTCATATATTTGACATGCGTGACAACAATAATGCAATCTTTGAATATGGTTGGCTAGAAGTAACCAGTGGGGAGAATTCTCTACGCGGTAGCATACCCATATAAGTGTCGACCACAAGCACCTGAATGACATTCATTCAAAGCTTTCTCGGCTTCCTCATGAGTGAGGCACCTACGTAAAATCGTGTCGACACCACGATGATAAAGCATATCACCAATGATCAGATAATCTTTGGCTTGGTATCGGGTATGTCGCTATTCAGAGCGAGAGGTATTAGGCAGAAAGCTTGGGTCTGGAGATAGATCAGTATATCTCCATACCATGGATCACTTGATGAGATAAGAAATAGATACTCATCCAAGATTGATGCTTTTGATGTTGAATCATTGGAGGATGGGGGAAGGTTGCAAAGTAATTCAGCGAAAAAAAAAGAAATTTCTTTGATTTAGATTTGATGAATTCCAAATCAAACTCCTGCAAAATAACTATCCATTTTGAATATTTACCCCCTAGCAATTGACGTGACAAAATGTATGTCATAGGATTGCAATTCGAAACAATAGTAGTTTTACAGAGGAGGATGTAATGACGAAATCTTTACATAACTTGAACGACTGCCAAAGATAACTTTTTGACATAGGAATACTTACTTTCTGTATCATTGAGATTACGACTCAAGTAATAAATAGGATGTTTAATTCCACTTTCTTCTTGGACTAAACCATGCCAATGGTTGTATCTGCAGTGGCGAGATACAGGTAATAGTATTTTTGATAGTTTGGGGCATACATTAACGATGCTCTAATTAGGGAATATTTAAGAGCATCAAAGGAAGCTTGTGCAACCTAATCCAAATGGAAGGGTACCTGTTTCTTCAATAGACGAGTAAAACCTTTAGCCAATTCAACATAGTTTGGAATGAACCTCCTCAGAAAGTTTGCCTTCCCTTGAAGTCTCTGTAACTGTAATAAGTTTAAAGGTGGAGGCAAGTCAAGGATTGCCTGAACCTTAATTAGATCGAGTCAAATTCCATATTTTGAGGCCATGAATCCAAGTAATCGACCAGAGGCAACACAAAACACACACTTGTGTGGATTGAGTCGTATCTTTTAGTGTTGGCACTGTAAAAATATTGCTCTCAAATGTTGCGGGTGATCAGTCTGCTTTCGTGAATGAGCAGGCAAATCATCAAGATAAGGTTGAGAAATCTGCTTGATGTCATGAAAGGCATAATTCATTTCCCTCTGAAATGTAGCCCCTGCATTATTCACACCAAAAGGTAACTTTCGATAGGCGAATGTGCCCCATGGACAAATAAAAGTTGTTTTAGATTGGTCCTGTGGGCGGATATTGATTCGATTGTAGCCAGAAAATCCATCCATGAATGAGAAAATTTCACATTCGGCACATTCGTCAATAATTTGGTCGATAAAGGGTGTAGGATAATTGTCTTTTAGACATGCTTGATTTACATCCCTATAATCGATGCACACTCGAATTGTCCCTTGTTTTTTCATAACTGGAACAATGTTAGATGCCCAATCAGTAAGAGGTATAGGGAAAATGAAGCCAGCACGCAAAAGTTTTTCAATATCTGCTTTAATGGCAACGAATTTCTTTGGATGAATAGGTCGAAGCCACTGTCATACTGGTTTGACATCAGGGTACATTTTGATTTCATGTTCAACAATGCTTGAGTCAATTCTTGGCATCTCCTCGTTAGACCATGCAAAAATATCCCTAAATTCATGAAAGAGAGCACGGTAATTATCAGGTTCCAATGGAGAACAACATTTGCCAACATGAATGTTTTCTACAATGTTAGGCTTGGTCTAAATGTTTATAGAAATCATTTCTTCTATGTTTGACAAATTACACTCAGAATCTACAATATCTACTCTAACATAATTCAATAGGAACTCAACGATTGATGGGTGGTTTAGCTCATTTGAATAATCTTCGATGTCATTTGGAAGATGTGAATGATGATGATAATCTTCCCATGGTTCCTCTCCTATCATCATTGATTGGATGATTCCTTCATCTGTAGAATGTATACGTGAAAAAAGATCCGAAGAGGTACCATATTCTAACGACCTATCTACCCATACAATTGTTGAGTGCGGATTTGGGTTTGCTGCACAAGCCTGATAGATTGATTTCTATGATGATTCAATGGGGCTTAATGGCATCACCTCAATATTACTATCAACTTCAACTTGATTGGTAATCCTCCTTAAATCAGATGAGGTGGAGGAAATCATGTTGCAAATCTCTACTCTTGCCACTTCTACCAAATCAGATGGTAACGAGAGGGTAAAAGTACCCATTAGGGAAGGATCTTTAAAGAGACCTACTCCAACACTTTGAAGTGACAACAGGGGTTCGTGTACCAATGGAATGCTTCCTGTAGACTATGAACTATTAGAAAAGAAGGATAGCTGATCAATGACTGTGGTTCCACCCTTAAAAGGGAATGAAATAGTACGAAAGTATGTGGAAACCACAACAAACATAGAAGGCCTTCCCAGTAAAATGTGGTAATCGAGGGGTCCATCAACTACCTCAACTTCAACAGTAACCATTTTGCCCCCAAGTTCAATTTGTAGGTTACTCAAAATCCCACATGGAGTATATGTTCTTACATCAAAATATTTAAACGTGGTTGGTGATTGTGACAATGGCGGCGAACCAAGTGTTTTCCAGCAGCTCATGGACATAATGCAAGTAGATGCCCCCTTATCACTAATAGTTCAGTGAACATTCTTATTGAGAGCTTTTACTTAGATTAGGAAAGCTAATTGCACTGATAACTGTATATCCCACATGGTTAAAAACCATAAGATTTGAATCTATAGGATCTATTCCACCTATTGCTAATAGTAAAGCCTGCTTTTGGGGGGGACAATTTTGCAACACCTCGAGTGTTGACATAGCAAAAGGCGATTGAGCAAGATCTTCCACTATGTTATAATTTTGAGCTGCTCGAGCCCGAGGGTTGAATGTCGATTTATGCACAACTCCCTTTGGTGGTTTTATTGTCAATTCAGGTACAATAGGTGGAACAATTTCAGATGAAGTCAAAGTCGAAGGATTGGGTTGATCAATGGCCTGAGTATTCGACGACGACGACGGATTTCCATAATATTTGTTTCTTGTTGACACCATAACTTTCATTTGTGGCTTTGTGATGGATAACATGAGTACTTGGGATGTGGAAGCATGGTCTGTTGCAACCAAATGTGTCTCCGGGGTTGGAAATGGATCAGTCAACACTGCCGATGTGTTTGAAGTCTTTAAAATTTTAGAGACCTCAGAGCGATGTGGACAATCTCTTGTAAAATGCTCGTCATTACATATCAGACATGGATAACGAGGTTTCCTTGCCGAAGTAGAGGAATCAAATGATTTCTCTGGAGGGGAATTTTCTTGTTTCTTTTTGTTTTTCCCCTTTTTCTTGCTCCCTGGTTGCTTTGGATTTTTGCCTTTGTCAGATGACACGACATTAATCTCGGAGGCAAGAGTATTTTCTGATGCATTGGTAGTTTGATTAGAAACAACCAGAGTTTGACCAGATGGTCTTCCTACTGTTTGTGTGCTTGAAGAACCGATCACACCATCACCAGCATGAGAGTCCTTACTTGATCGTGGAGGAGGGGGAACAATAAAATCTGGTCGAGGTGCATTGGGAATTTTATCATAAAGCTTGCCGGATTGTGTGTAAATTAAATCCAAGTATTGGGCACGAACAATAACTTTCTCTTCTGTGACAAATCCACCTTTTGCTACATCCTCGGTGATTGATGGCAACAAGGATTTTATGAACCACTCAGCTAAAAGTTGACCGGGAACATATGTCTTAACCATTTGATTACAACGCCGCCACTCATGAATATGACCTGATATATGGGTAGCAGTAGTCTATTTAAAATTGGTTAGGAGTTTTGTTCTAGTCTCGTATTTGATAGGCAACTGGAAGTGGGTCAAAAATATATTGGCTAAAGTGGTGAAATTATCGAAAGAAGCTCTTGGTAATTCAATGTACCATTTAGCAGCTAGACCAGTAAGTGTTCTTTGGAAAAGACGAATTCTGACTGAATCGTCATTTAAGGAGTTTGATGAACACCACAAATGAAAGGTCATAACATGATTGGATGGGTCTGATGGTAACTTATGCAGAATTACCAACCACCAAGGTGCATATAAGATTGGATCATTAGTGAGCTGATTTAAATCTGGTAATTCTAAAGTTGCTACAAATGGAAACTGTCAATTCAAGTCAGATTGAGCATACCCAGGATATGATGGAATTTCTTGAGCAATAGGTCTTTGCATACCGACATAGGACATATGCATTTGGTAATCTTGGTATGGTTGTCGAACAAAACTAGTATAAGGTGGTTGTTGATAACCAGGTTGAATGTGTGGTTGTCCATAACCTGCAAAGCCTTGTTGACCAGGACCTTGGTAAGCTTGAGATTGACCAAAACTAGGTTGAGCCAGTGGAACAAGTCCAAATTGGGGTTGGAATTGTTGGAATTGGGGTTGTTGAAATTGAGGCTGCCACGGTTGTTGAATCAATTGTTGTTGTCATTGGTACAACTATTGTTGATTTAACAGTTGTTGTTGTCCAACAATGAAAGGTTGTCCAGGTTATGAATAAACTATACTAGTGTGAGCCTGGGTCAATCTAGATAAGGCTATACTAACCTGAGGTTGTTGCTGAACTCCAGAAACAAGTGGTTGTTGTATAACAACTTGAGGAACTTGAACTTCTTGACTTGAAACTTGTGATTGCAAGGTAGAAGGATTAGTTTGTATTGGTTGAGATACAACAATTTGAACTTGTGACTGTGGTATAGTAGTAACAACAGGTGTAGTGATAATAGCTGACATAGTTTGCATTAGTTGTGTTGGATACACAAGCCTCGATTGAACTGGCATTGTTGGTTGCCATTGACAAACTCTAATTCCATTTTGACCTGAATACTGTGGGATATTACCATATGGTGGTCCCCCAAAATAAGCAGGATATGGTGAATAAGCATTTTGCTCTCCATATGGTGGAAATCCAGTATTTAATGGATACATAGCTCTTTGTTGACCAAATCTCCTAGCTTGATACTGATATGCGGGATCAAACTGTTGAGTTCCCGTTAGAGAAGAACTAGGTAAAATTCCGGTTGAGGACATAGGTGATGACCATGGTGTAGAAGCAACCCCTGAGTGGGTTCCAAACAATGATTGGTAACCAACCAGGATGGATGATTCACCATACAGGTGTGAGTCAGGTGTGGTAGAAAACATTGAAGAGGTTACAACAAAATATTCTGTTGCAGCTGCATCAAATGATAAAGTCTGAGATCTTGACGATTGTTCAGCCATAGTTAACTGAACCAAAATTTGTCCTAAAGAATCGGTGGGTACTTGAAAAGAAGCAGGATCAAATGAAGTGAAAAAATCAAGAGTATTAGGGTAAAGATAAAGCTCAGTTCCAAAGTGAAAAGGGGTTCCAGGTGTGGAATCTTCTTCCAATTCCTCCTCTATAGCAATTAAACCTGGTGGAAGAACTTCACCGTCAGGTCTGTAAAATATTTCTAGTGTTGATGAAGTTGAAGTTTCAATAGTTACCGATGTCTGAGGGGTAACTGGTTGATCATCTTCTGGTAAAGAAACAACTTCTGAATGTTCAAATTTGAAGTCTAGATGTTTGGGTAAATGAACAACAGTTTCAGAAAGAGGTTCCTGAAAAAACTTCAGGTTTAGATGTAACTTCTTTTTGAATTGGGATAGATTCTGGATTAACTTCTGGTTGAACTGATTCAAGTTCAGAAGTACCCTCTTGTTGAGAAATTTCAAGTTGAGCATCAACTTGTTATTGAAGAACTTCGGTTACTGTTTCACTATGATCAGTGCTAATGTCCTCAGGTAATTGTGAAACTTCTTCTTCAAGAACAGATGTACCAGAAATAGTTGGAGTAACTGGAGTCTCTGTACTTACCAAAATAGATGATTCAAGTAACTCAGATGAATAACTAGGAGTTCTTGATGTACTAGACTCAGTTAAGTGAGACCGCTTTGCCCGAATTGGTGTCGCTTTGGGAGGCAAAGGAGGTTTGCTCGTTGTTTTCCGCGAATGACGGGGTATGGGTTGATGTTCCTCCACGATTGTTGATTAATTTTATTATCAAAAAAGAAATAAACAAAAAGGGGCATACCAGACAAAAGGTTTACCAAGCAACTGTGAACTGCAGAATACCTCCTGGAGAACCAAGAAGTACGGGCAGGCAATCTCCCCGAATGTTGTGTTTAGTGTTTCACAATTTACAAGGAGGCCGAATCAGTTACTTAAGGATGGATAGCAACCTAGAGTTGTCCTCCCATATATACCTGAAGGTACATGGAGGCCAAGTCCGTATAAGTGCTATCTAATGTAAAACCGCATAGTGAGAGCATTCCCATATACTTTACGTACTATAACACCGCCCTACATACCCGAAGGTACGTGGACGAGCTATGATATACTCATGTACGTGGAATGAGGTATCACACTCGGGACGTATTGCAGACAAGTCAATGACAACTACTTTGTTTTAAGACGTCGAAACACGTCTCTAGCCTAGAACCACTAAATGTTCTCGTTAATGATAATGCTCCATTAGGTAAATTGATGCTTATTTTAAGTTGATCTTTCTTAGGAATTTTCCTTTCAAGTTCACTACGTGTTGTATTCTGACATTCCTAGGAATGCAACTATCATGATAAGCATTTTTTCCATTCAATTTAACGATGAAAATCCTAGCTACTTAGGGATAGAGCAATCAGATTCCTTTTGATCAAAGAGCAAAGAGCACAATCTAAATGCAAATTCCCTACACTATTCCTATTAGCACACACAAACTTTTCCAATGCAACATGCATCTATTTCTTTTCGATTTCCCTTATTGTGAATGAACAAAAAGGAAACTAATGCACAATTGATCAATAAACTCTTTTCATAAAAATGACAAATTTGCGACAATTTCTTTTCAAGGAAATGAAGAGTAGAGAAGGGGAGAGAAGGGGGAGAGAAGGGGAGTAGGGGAGGATATTTCCCCCACCCAATATTGAGCAAATATCCAATGAATAATGCTGATGGATATTAACATAATAGGATTAGATCAAGGTATGAATCTTGTTCTTCGAGAAGGGGATATGGCGGAATTGGTAGACGCCTTTACGACACTTTCGTTTTCAAAGAAATGAGGAATTACGACACTTTCAATGAAAAGACTAATCATATGCACACATCAATCAATCGATATTTCATGAATGAAGACTTTACAACAATTCAATTTTCGAAGGAAAAGACAATTTTACGACACTTTCTTTCGACAAAGATCAATCGACCAAAAAAAACTAACTTTTGACTATAAATTGAAAATGACAAAGTAAATACATAAGAAAAATTTACCAATCCTAATCAAAGTAGGGACAACTAAGGAGATGAAAAACTATTTTTAGAGACGAGACATCATTGACATTCAGCAAATCATTCAAATAGGAGAAAATTGGCAAAAAACTTCAGCTCCTAGATGGGAAATTGACCCTCAAGCGATCAGCGCATGCTGCAGTGAGAGATAGTGTGCTTCAGTGCACTGGCTCTGTGCGGGAAGTGCATTGCAGCGCACTATGTCCTTCACTGGGCTGCGTTGGTGACAGTAAGCCATTTTTGAAGGCAACTTGACACATTTTTAACTCAATTTTTCAATGAAATAAAACTAAAATTCAATCAACAACCACAAGTATAATATGTAAAAATGTCTTAAGAGGCTGAGAAGCTACTAAGATGAATAATTGATCCCCAATATGGTTGCTAATTTGTTTTGGGAATTTTTAGTGTCTATGGATAAACGACTAAACCCCTAGACTAGTAGCTAAGTCTAAAACAACAGTGAAAAGCATTCTCTACTTTTTCTATAGCCAATGGATTAAATAAGATAGTAAAGAATCCTACCTGAAGCTTTCACTTACTCCTTATCTCCCTTCACCAATTCTGTCGCTTCTATCCATATTTAATCTGCTTGAAAAGTACCTACACACAGACATAAGACAAAAACCAAACAAAGCATAGGATAATGATCTATTGATTAAATATAAAATGGAATCAAGTGCATAATACACATATGAAAGCATCAATAAACAATACAAACATATGGAAAAAGATTTGAACACTTTATTAGTAAAAGGAAGAGTTACAACCCAATTTACTTGATTCAGTGCCACTCCTCCAGTTCAATCCCATCCTCTCCTCATAACAAGTAAGACATTTTGACATCATTACAATACTTGAAACCAAATCAAGTCTCATACTAACAACATCTCCCTATAATTCAATGATTTCCAACCCTTGATCACTTAGATGAGTGGTATTTTTATAGGTGAATGAAGGAATTTATGCCATAAATGGTGACAATGAATGCCCTTCCAAACTTAGGATTTAGTTTCATGGAGGAAGGGATAAAGGGATTGATGTTCCTTAACTTCCTTCCTCATCCAATTTCGAGCCCAAAGGAGTGGATAGCCTTGGGAAACTTCTAGAATCATCCTATGGATAAGAATATTCCAAACCCCAATGCATATTTCACTCAAATTCGCCCAGCGCAGGCCAAAGAGGGCTCAAGTGCTCTGTAATGCACCCTGGCAGTGTAGTGGGATGCACTGCAGTGCACTCTGATAAAGGCCTGCCTGCGCTGATCCTCTTAGAGGCAGTTTTTGGATGATTTCAGTCATGGAATCTCTTGGGAAGGAGGCATTCTGATGGTTGACTTCATTAGGGCATGTAACAACTGAATTAGGGTTTGATGGTCCCTAATTGTACTGATCTGTAAGTTGGGGTTGATGTGCCCAAATGGATCTGTAACACTCCATGATGGCCAAATCGCTGCTCTTACCCTCTGAAATGTCTGCGGGGTCCTCTCCTTTACATGGGAGCAAAGTAATTTGATGGATTAGGTGGTCCATGATGGGGATGGGCTCCTCCAGCCACAAACACCCACCATGCACCAGGCAGAGCAGCTGATGACGAAGATAGTCACTGAGGCACGATGGTAGTGCGACACCCATAGTAGGTTCAACAACCCTGCCATTTTGACTCCGCGTAACCACTTGTGCGACTTCAATTCTATAACTCTTGCCGTAGTGTTCTGCTTCGGCTTCACGAGTTGCACTATCTCCAAATGAGGAAATTTCTTGTGGTTGGCGAGATCCCAATATTCAAACTTAAAATTCGGCATCTGTCCCAAGTGCGTGCCTTAAAAAATGATGTCGTCTGTAGAGAGCTCTTGTTCTCATTGAGGTCCTTGGGCACCTTTGCCTACCCTTTTCGCGGGGGGGACATAGACGAGCAACTTTGTTGGAGAGTGCGCAGCTGGGATTTCTTCCTCCATACCATCGTCCTCGTCTTCTTCAATTATGAGATCCTCAAGGTCTTCTTCCTCCTCATCGGTTTCTAGGTTAACTACTTTCCCATTTTCCTCCATTGTTAATCTAGTTCACAGCGGGTTTCAAGGGGACACACGCACCAGAATCATTGGTTGTTTATCTTTCTTCGATCTCAGTATGTGTGGTGATTTACGAATTTCTGCAACAATCCCGACGCTCTCAAAGGAATCTTCTATGTTCATAGCCTGCGCGGCTTCTTTGGTGGTCATCTCTATGATTTCCCTGGCTTCTTTGAACGTTGCCATCTTGTTCGTCCAGAAATCTCTTAACTGTTCACTCAGGCGCTCAACTAACGCTCTCCACAGGACAAATAGATCTTGATTCAGAATAGTCGGGGTGCTCGATAGCTCAATTCGCAAATGACCAAGTGTTGTTTGCTGGGCAGCCCTTTGTATTTTATAGCACCTTTTGAATTTGAATTCGACCGTTCCCCCCAAATCCGGTCCATTAATGCTCCCTTGGCGGCAAATTTGCCCAAATATTGCCCATAAAACTCGTCTTAAATGCATGCCGCTCACTCCATTTGGTCTCAAGTCAAGCATCAAATCATGAATAGTGACTACAACGGTCACTTTCCAACCAACCCGCGCGGCAGTGCAACCCACTTTGCGGGGTCGCGGACCTTGTGACACTTTGCTTCTGCGCGCACCCCCGACATCGCGTAGCTATTGGGTAGAGTAGTTTATAGTCCCACGCCTCCTTTCAACTTCCGAGAGCGCTAAGACTGTACTTCCCACGGCTAGTCAGGTGGCCGCGCCACCTGTATAAGTTTCCAAATGGTCATTCGTCACTTTTCCTGGAGAAAATCGGCCTTTTATTTTGACTATCTGTGTCACGTATTTAACCATCGGCATCGCGCCACCATGGGTGATCCCTTTAGTAATATGCTATCCAATCCAAGTCATTAGGATGATTAATGGGGGGCGGCAGTCCCCAAATTCGTCAACGTAATTGTGCGCACCCTATTTTATCACCCTGGTTTTCTTATCGAGAAAATCCTTCTTTATTTCATCCTTAAGCTTCTTGTCTTCCACTTCCACCAAAGCACTTTTCTCCCTTAACCGCACCCTTTCTTTCATCAGTTCTTGGAGCCTAAGATCACCTTGTCAGATTTCGTCCTCAGGTCCCAAGTGTTCGTCTTCATTCAGTTGTGCTATTCCTTCTTCGAAGGCTTCGTGAACCGGCATATCCACCAGCGCTGCTATGCGCGGACTGGGCATACTGTACTCGATTGGAACTATAGCATTTGCTCCATAAGCTAACCCAGAAAGCGTCTGCCCTGTCAGTTTCTTGCATGTTATCCTATAAGCCCATAAAACTTCTGGTACGTGTAGGTCCCAATCACTCCGCTACGCATTATATACCCTGTTCAGTGCTTCGCATACTCCGTTAAAGGCTTCTGCATGGGTAGCTTTGTGCACACTCGTTCCTTCCACACTTCTTCGTCCCAATTGAAGGGACCGTTCATGTAAATGCCTTGCCAACACCTGCTTATTGATCGTGTTCCCTAACACGAAGTCCATGTGCGTCCGCATAGGAGTTTTACCATATGTATGTATCCATATGGACATATGCACGCGCGGATCATTACGTCCATCATACTTGTTTTTTAGATGCATCTGAGGTTTCCCAAAAAGCATGCACATCATTCTCCTCCATTCGCGCCAGTCCCCAAAGCTTCCTTGGTGCGTATCCCACCATCTCATAGGCATAGCACATAGCACCCATTTCAAAGCCTCGAACCGTTGTTGTTCCGGAACCTCTCTTTCAAATCTGTTCAAAAAAGAATCTACCTCACTTATCCCATCATAAGTAGGTAGATCCCTTACTTCCGTTGATATGCAACATAGCGATCTTGTCATCATGTTGCAGTTCAGCGTGGTTACCTCGTGTAACCGGTTCTTCCATCGCTCTATCTCTTCATTCGAATCTGACGTACAAGAGCTTTCGCGCTCCCATGAGATTCTTCCATCCACGGTGGGATTTACCCAATCTTGCTCTCATGCGGTTATCTTGTAGATGCAGTCTAAGTCGTTGTTGCTTTCACAGTCGCGCACTAGCTCCGTGTAGCGTGATCCTTCTGTAGGGTCCAAGGGTACGCCTTGCGCAGAGACTTTTTCTCAAAAATCATCTTCCGCTTCTTCATATTTATCACCCCATTCATGTCAGTGGCCCAATCTATTCCTAATAGTCCAGGGTAGGGATTGTTGTCATAAAAAATCTCTATCACTTCAAAATATGCCAGCGTGCTTGCTCCTTCAATATCCACATTGATTCCCTTCAATCTTCCCATAGGATATTTTGTTGGTTCGCCATTCGTAGTTGGATAAGAAACCATTGCATCATAGGCCTTCCCATGCGTTCCCATGTTTGCTTCGACAGAACGTTTGCATCCAATCCTAAATCTAGAATCACTTGGTCCATCTCATATTCTCTAATCTAAAGCAGCAAATCTCATTTTTCTTCCCATCCTTGTTGCATGCTTTCCAATCTTCTAGAATATGCGAGGTTTTCTTGGCGCAGTCCCAGTGCATCTATTTATGAGTTCCTGCAATCCCTTTACAGCCTTGATGTCGCGTAGTAGCTTCATGCATGTTTCTAGGAATGTCGTGAGCATTGATGGGTCCATATCTGGCTCTTGTCTGTCTTTGCTTACTGAAGTGGAGGCAACAACTGTCTAGTCAATTTAGTGTCCTAAATTGCTCTACATAAATTATCAATATGGGTATTGTAAATTGATGAAGTGTGGTGTATCGTAAACCGATGAAGTGTGGTGCACCATATGTGCTTAGTTAACCCTTTTTCTTACTTCGTTGTTTTATAGTTTATATTGTTTTTGGGGTTTTGTTTCTTATGTTAGAATATAATTTTTAAAGAAAAGAGAAAATGAAACAAATCAAAACTTTGAACAGTTAGATTAATCTAAGCCGACAAAATATCTAAGAAAAGAAAGAAAGAAAAACAAATCAAGTCCCATTCATAACTTCACATATTGCCAATTTCATTCTTAAGGAACTAAAAAGACTCAATAAGACATGAAATTATGTAATGAGTATCCTACTAAGCAAAAAGAAAAGCCAATTACTTCATCTATAATCACAATATGTTGCCAATTAACTTCTAAAACAGGGTTAAGCTAAAAGCTCCAGAAATATCATCATATAGCATGAAATAAATGACATCTAAACTATCTAATTGCACACTAATGAAAAGCAAAGCCAATCATCTCACCTATAATCACAATATTTTGCCAGTTAACTTCTAAAACTGGGTTAAGCTAAAGGCTCCGGAAATATCATCATATAGCATGAAAGAAATGACATCTAAACTATCTAATTGCACACTAATGAAAAGCAAAGCCAATCATCTCACCTATAATCACAATATTTTTCCAATTAACTTCTAAAACGGGGTTAAGCTAAAGGCTCCAGAAATATCATCATATAGCATGATACAAATGACATCTAAACTATCTAATTGCACACTAATGAAAAGCAAAGCCAATCATCTCACCTATAATCACAATGTTTCACCAATTTCGCCAACAACTACTTGCAAATTAGTTATCAACTAAAGGCTTCGGAAATCATCATCATATAGCATAAGAGAATGACATTAAAGTATCTAACTTTCCCATCCATAATCATAATGTTTCGCCAATTTCGCCAACAACTACTTGCAAATTAGTTATCAACTAAAGGCTCCGGAAATCATCATCATATAGCATGAGAGAATGATCTAATAAGAAAATACAAGAACATGTAAAGAAAAACTAATCTACAATCAACTGGTTGAATACACTTGCATGAATTAAAATTGCATGAATGGAAACTCTAATCTATCAAACTTGAAAGCAATCAAATGACATACTTGAATGAAATCAAAGCAAAACTACAAAACAAAATCTACTCTACCTTACATTCTAATGTGCTCCATGACATCTACTTCACATCTCCTTCCATGTTGAGAACATCAAAGCTTTATTCAAATTCTTCAAAATTACAAAGTGCAACAAAAGTCTCCAAAGCTTTCCAAATCAAAGAAGAACTACAAGCTCCAACCTAAAGAGCTACCAAAAAGCTACAAGCTTAAGAACTAAAAACCTAAGCTAACAAATGAAGGAGAGAGATCTCCTATTTATACAAAAATATGAGAAGCCATCTCATTAATGAGAGTCCATAAATCTTTCCCTCTACCTCTAGAGTCCTAATCAAAATAGGAACTGATAAGACACATGTCTTCTTAGAGTTTCAATACAATTAGGAGATGTGACACATATCCTCATGATCCCATGATTCTCTCCACTCAAATTCGAATTTGGCCTTAGGGTGCCACATAAATGTCTTCTAGAAGCCTCCTTTTGACCTACACATATCAACAATCTCAACCCACTTGTTAGGAATAAGCATACGCACATTATTTTCTAATTTTAACGACAAATTCACTTAAAAAGGCTAAGAATTAATAAAGTTTGGAAAAACATAAATGTGGCCCAATGATAATGAAAGTCGGATGAATGTAGTGACATAGTAGTGAAATGGAGGTGATATAATGGACATAATAGTGAAAGTGTAATGGAAATGAATGACATTTGCAAGACCCAACAACAAAGAAGCTCTTCCCAGCTTCCATGAAGGTTTCCTTGGTGCACTCCAAATCAAACTCTGGTTCCTTCGTCAGAGTGTTGCGAACCCAAGTACTATCTTTGGGCCGCTTTCCTTTATCATCCCCTGTCGTAATTCCACTTTGGAGCACAATGTTTACGTTAGGGTCTTCCTCGTGCGACTCAGACCTCATCATTTACAAGTTCTAAGTCGGGGGAGGTTGGAGCGCTCCCTTGTCATGCAACCTTGCTATCAGTGTGGGACAATCCTTCGTCTCATGATCAAACAATGTACAATACAAGCATGATGGGTGCGTTGGATTCATACAATCACAGGCATAATGTCCTAGTCCCCCGTAATTGTAACATATTAGCTGTCCGTGACCTCTTCTAGGTCCTCGTCCACCTTGGCCTCGTCTGCGCCCCTGAAATCCGGTTCGCACCACTCTTGCGTTCTGGTCAAGGGGTTCTGTTTTGGCTTGAACTCTGTAGGTGGGAGTCCTATCCCTCATAATCTCATAGCTTCTATAGGTGCGTCCATCATGTCCTACTAATCTACAGAAATTATAGAACAACTGTTGCGAATTCTGCGTGTACTTCTACAACAAATGGCAATTGTTTGCAGCATACTTTCCTCCTATTTGACAAATCGCACACCACAATGTAGGCGCTGCGTTAGGTCCTGTTTGGGCTTCCACTCTTAACGACATTGGTCCTCCTCCCGCGAGGTAATTCGTGAACACTGGGCAGTGGTCCTTGTCATGACCTTGACCCTTACATTTAACACACCATACCTCTTCGCGCATCTCCGAGCGAGTTGCCCTATCCTTTTTCAGACTCTACATCTCAAGGCACAAGTTTTTCAACTGCGTGTGCTTCTGCTGAACTCCTAAGTTAGGATCCTGTATCGGGGTCTCATGCAGCCTCATCACGATCTCCAAGGCCTCTGCCTGAGTTGTTAACCTCTGTTGTGATAGCGCGTTCCTTAAATGCAGCGTTAGCGATGCTACAAATCATCCGCGGTGTTGTCCATCTGTTAAAGTCATATTAGCTTCGCGAATTGTGCACTTCAGCCTTTGATCCAACTCCCAAGGAGTATCTCCTCGTAGCATTGTGATCTCCTTGAACCCGTTGATCGACTGCGCTTCTAACTTCAGCCTGCTAAATTCTCTGTTCAGTGCAGTTTGGAAATCCACGATCCTTGCATTCGGATTGTCATTAGAATGCTTAATATACTAGGTCAGCGCACGATCCTACAGAGCATTGACCAATATTGCCTTCTTTATATTGTCGTCTGTAACTCTCTGCGCTTCCCATACAACTTTTATTATGAACCAAAACTGGTTCGGATCTTCATTTCCTACTCCCTTGAACACCGACAACTTTATCATGCTTGCCATATTGACTCGCGGTGGTGGCGAAGGTGGTATGGGTGAAGATGGGGGTGAAGGCGGTGAAGCTGGTGGTGGCGTGGGTGGGGGTGGTATGCGCGGAATCCTTTGCCTTATCAAGGGGCTAGTTTCTAGTTCTGTACTACCTTCATTTCTGTAAATTCTCCCACTTCGCATAACCCCAAACATCAATGTATTCGCATAATCCGCTTTTCACACAGTAGCATTTTAATCCAAGTGTTTAGAGACTTAATGTACTTACCTCACGGTCCTTTGAGGAAGCGTCATTATACCTCGCTATAGCTGTTTGAAGTATCTATCGCAAACTCAGTAATGAATCCTCCTATAATTCGATCGATCCAATGATCAACAACGCGTGCGATATTATCCTTCGATGCTTCCAATCTACGCACCAACTCTAGGGTCCACACAATAGGACTGTCGAGATTGCACCTTCCTTGGCTATCTACTAACTTTGCGATCCACTCGTACAACTTAGTAGGGAAAGATGCGAAGAAAATTTCGTGGATCTCTTTGTACAAGTAGCAGTCTAACCACTCTTCTCTTGATAGTCACGGATTCCTGTTCTCCTATGCCGCGAACTTGTGAATTCTCCTGTCCAACCAACCTTCAATTTCTTTCTTAGTTGGATTCCAGTGATACGACATCAGACATCTCTATGCAGATTCCGGTCCCGACAAGGGAGAAATTTGTTGGATTGTTGGGGCCTAACCTAGGTTCAGAGTTAATTAGCCAAACAAATCCCTGTACTACTGGCCCTTTCAGCAACACTCCGCGGAGCGCGGAATGAGGTCTCACCCGAAGTAGTATGGGGGGGTGTTGGAACCAGGTTTCCACACCCTGAAGATGTTTAAGGTGTTGATTTGGTCCAATTGTGAATCCCTTCACGCAAGTTACTTTGTGCACTTCCCTGGCACGTGAGGCCTTCACACCCTGATATATTTGCCTTTGCGTAGCACTAACCAGTGGCTGTGGGTTTTCGTGCTGCTAGAGCAGCGATCTACACTATTTCCCCAAGTCACACTGTGGATATTACTTATCTTCTTATAACAGTTAATTATCTTTGCATAAACAGATACCTTGTATTATATTCACTTACTCAACACATTTAGATAAGTTCGCATAGTAAATAAACAATAAACTTGCAATTCATACCCAATAATGCATAGAACAGAAAATATACACAGAAATATGGTAAAATTTCTTTTTATTAATGCTTCCAACGGTTAAAGACTCGACCTGCCCTACACACTTAGTTGTAGGGGTCCATGCACTCAGCTGCAGATTACTAGGCCTTTGCGCACTCAGCTACAGAGCCTTCTCCTACTCTACGACCCAACGACACAACTCTACACTTCAGATACTTTGTTATGCTTCTATTCCATGATCCTCAATCCATGATGTTTTCTACACTTAGAGCCTCGCTCTATTTATACAATCCCATGGTCCGCAGACCATGGGTAGATCTTTCAAACCGACATTACATTACAAAAACAAGGGCGAACAACCCTATGATTCTATTATGACTTCACGCTCCACCCACAAATCGTGGAGTCTTTACAATGGACTTAGTCAAAACTTGGGCTTTAAGCCTGAAACCATGCCTTGGGGGGATCCCATGCCCAACACAACGGAACAAGAGTACAGTACAAGCCCATCTTTCCATCGAATACCCCACTAATCCATGTCCAAATGTGCCCTATAAAAGCAAGCATAAGCACCCAATTACATAATGAAAAGTCATACCTTTGGGGTTAGAAGGCCAACCTTCAACCATACAATCATAACAGATGGGAGATGACACACAATGGTTGGCTCAGGTGGTGGAGAATGGTGGCATATTGAGCTATTTGGTGGCTGCAAGGGGTTGATGGCAGTTGGTTGAAGACAAATCTAGGAGAAAATTTCTCCCATAGGGGTCACCCACTGGTGGTGGGTAACACATCCAAACCTATTTAAAGAATATTTTTTTGCTTCTTTCATTTTGATGGTTATTTTACAGGGCATAAGAATGCACATATTGTTGCACCTTTCAACTACCACAAATAAATAGTCACGCACTTTATGAGTTATTAATGAACGAATTGCAAAATCCATTGAAATTTTTTCACAAGGTTGTGTGGATATAGGTAAGGGAAGGTATAGACCTTTCCTTCTATTAATGGGCTTGTTAGTGCAACAACATACACATCCTTTAATATATTGTGCTAAACCTTCTTATATTCTAGGCTAGTACACATATCTTTATAAGTTAGTAATTGTCTTCCCAACACCAAAATGCCCTAGAAAATTGGAGGTGTGAGCCTCCCAGATAAGATGCAATCTTTCACATTTAGGAACACAAAAATTATCCAGATTGTGGAGCAACCCATTTTAAAGATTATAGTCAGCCTTCTTATCTCCTTCTTCTACATGAATTTTTCCCTCTTGAAGTTCTCATATTTTATGTATGCCTCTTTGTATGTGTCACGGATAAAAGGTTCCATGAGCATAAGAGTGCCCGAAGTTGTAACCATAGATGTGGGTGGCATCGATGCCATGTCTGCCAACCTATTAGTGTTTCCCTCCTTAAACTTGATGATTAGATGAAAGTTCTATAAAAAATCCATCCACTAATAATGTCTAGTTTGTGAAAGCTTACTCTAGGCCTACAAATATTGTAGTGGTTGGTGATTTGTGTGGATGATTGTTTATTTTCCCATAAAATAGTGCTTCTTCTTCTCAAGAGTGTGCACTAGGGCCTATAATTTATTATCATAGGTAGGTTAGTTTAAGAATCCCCCTTGAAACATGTCCAAATGATATCGTATTAGCTTACCTCATTGCATCATGACTACCCTTCTGACATACCCATTTCCATCCATCTCCACTTTGAAAGGATTTTAAAAGTTTGAGAATATGAGATGGTGCTTAACTAATATTTTGTTTTAACTTGTCAAAATCCTTATTTTGATTATTTCCCACTGAAAAATCTTATCACTTTTTTTCATGACGTGGAGTGGTGCAACTGCCACTAAAAAGGATACTACGAGCTTTCGTAGGCACTATGTTGGCCCTATTACCCATCTACATACATGGATAACCCTAGGAGAAAAAATTCTCCTATAATGTAGCTTTCTAGCCAACAACCCCTACCATGAAACATATCTAGATAACATCAGATGCATCTCACCCATTCTTTAATCATCATATTCATTTATCCATCATATTCATCCATTTCATTTGAGGACATCTATTTTTAGGTACATTAATCATATTTGTATGAAATTGATTTCATTTAATGTTTTTGGAATAATAGTATGGATTATGGGTTGAAATTGGATTACATACCATGATGCCTGGGTTGTATACTTGTTTCTTTATTTCTCCTTGGTGGTTATCTTTTGTTCCTTGTCTATTGTTACCTTGCTTATGGTCTTTCTTTCACTATCTAGGAGGGGAACAAATAGGAGGCTTTGATTGTGTTAGAATTACATGTTGCACATACTCAACATTTGTTATGTTTCCCTAATTCAATCTCCGATCTTTTGACTTGTTTTTGTTAGTTGCACATACTGGTTTCCTATCTCCCTCATCCTATGAGAAGGGGTTGAAAATTCTTGAGGTTGATGCAATTGTAAAGCAAAGAGAGAAAAACATAAGCCAAATGCCAAAATACAAAAGAATGGCAAAGGATGTAAAGAAATAAAAAGTCATTTGTTGCTTGATTATCCACCCCCTCTTACATAGCCACTCACCCTTAGAGTATCCATGCATATTTCATGCCTATCAAAGTAAAAGGAACTCTCAAATAACATCTTGCACCTGATGACGCAATAAATTTTCCATCATTAAAGGGGCTTACATAATATTTACATGAAAATAAATTAAGGTTGTTAAACAAACCAATTAGAGCAAAGAAAAAGGAAAATCAAGGGCTTGGAAAAACAAAGGCGAGAGAAGGTAACTTAAGTAGCTAAGCAATCACTCTATAGAGGTGCTAATGAATGATGGTATTGCATAACATAGCATAAGAATATGACACCTTTAATGAAGTAAAACCCAAGAAAGAAAATGTATCACTTGCACCTATCATTTAAAAGAGTTGGCCTAGGAATTGTTCCTCCCCTTAGGGTTGGAAGTACCTAATATGGTCATGTGATAACCCTCCCATACCTAGATATCACAACTTGAATACAATCATAGGTTAATGATACATTTGAATATGATACGTGTAAAAATTACTTTGATGGATTTGACACTATATATGGTCCACCTTAATGCTCTTAGGGTTCTTGTACCCATGATATTGGCCTCACTTGTTTCCTTGAGTATGTATTAGATGAAGTTTCAAATACAACCAATATCCTTTATTGAATGATGTGATGCTTCTCTAACGCTTCATAAAGGATGTTCCACCACATTCCCTGATGACACAAAGTGCTTGATGGACAACGTTGGCGTATATTTGAGGAGTTTTTACCTTATTGATGACCCAACACAATTATTGAGACTCTCCTCTAGCTTCAAGACCTTATAATGGATTTTTAAGCTAACACATTACCTTGGGAATAAGCGAACCCATGAAATGACAAGATGCCCCCAAGTTGGAATTATACCTTCTTGATGGATATTTATCTTCTCTTAATGATTAGTGATGATGATGATGACTTGAGATCCCTTTGGAATGGAGAGTACACCTTCTACCTTCATTATGCCATGCCCTAGCTCGATGACATCATTCTAGCACTCTATTTGATGAAGACATGAACATTTGGAGGGTGACATAGGGATTGAAAAGGCCATTTTGGTGATTATGCACCTCTTTTAGATGGAAATACATGACTTATGGGATGAGATACATCTCTTGGTCCATTCATTACACCTTTTCATGGAGAGACATGTCTCTTTTATGGTGACTTCACCCTTAGAGACATTGCTACTCACATATATGGGTTAATTGAGATTATTTTCCATGTTATTTCATTTTAGAAGTTATCTTTTGGGTTGGTATTGATGACCTATCCACCTTATATAATGAATTTAGTAATTTTTTAGGGCCTAATTTAGGAAAATTGCATTAAAGAATCCAAACTGAAGTTTTTTATGCATTTCATAGAATTTTTCTGAGGATGACATCAATGAATTTATTTCCATTATTAAGTCCTATATAAGCCCCATGTTAACCTTGAAACCCCTTGGTAATCCATATATATTGAGTGATTACATTTCTATCGTTATATTGTTACATAATCTAGAACCTCTAATGGTCCCATTTTATTATAATTGTACCATTTTTCTCCTATATATATACCAATGAGACCTAGTCTTAGAAGCATCAAATATTGTCTAGTACATTGCATTCAATTGTAAAAGGAGGCTTTTCCCTCAAATAGTATTGCAATTATTGGTTTCTAACCATTTTTAAGACACAAGGTTCATCACATTTGGTATCAAAGTTCATGATCCTAGGGTTTTTCTACTTCAAGCAGGTCATCGTGGCATTTTCACTATAACATTTTTTTCGAAGGTTTCAGATGGTGAAACTTGCAAAATATTAAGGAGATATACTGAGTAATATATATTCCATATTTAAGTTCTTGGTTTGCTATATTTTTGGATATATGCTTCAAGGAAGTTAGGAATCTTGAATGCTCTTGAAATCGGTCCCAAACAAGTCAGTTTGTTATAACTTTTTATGTGAGGTCTCAAACCATGAAACTTGGACCATATTAAGGTGAAATCTTGGTGAACATCTGATTCAAATTTCATATCTTGAATCACTATAATTTAAAATATATGCTCTAAGTAATTCTGGGTTCCTCAATGCTCCTGAAATCGATTTCAAAAATGTTAGTTTGGAATTTTCATTTTTTTTTAAAGGGGATATCAAATAGTGAAACTTGGACCCTATTAAGGAGAATATCAGGGAATATCTAATTTAAATTTTAGAATGTTTTTGTCTATACCTTTGGAGTTATACCTTGTGAATGTGAGGGTTTGTGAACAATCATAAAATAAATTTTGAACATTTTAGCTTGGTATTTTTTCTATATCTTCTTTTATGGGATTTTCATACTGTGTAATATTCAAGGATTTCAATAAACATACAAAAATATCTAAACTACAAATTTTATAATTATATTTGAATCATTGGACATGTGGCATGCTATACAAGTTTTCTCGTGGGAAGAGGCCAAAAGTTAGCAAGTTTTGGGAAAGTTACCATAACTTTCACTTGGAATATCAAATTTTGTTCACACCTATGGAATTGCATAAAAGTCATATCAAAGTATTACATACAAAAGTTTTATATCCAAAAGGACTCTAATCAATAATATATATATAATATATAAGAAAAACTTAATCCATTCAAAATATTCTCCAAGTTAAGGTATGCAATTTATACATGACTTAATTATTGATTAGAAGATCCCATTTTTTATGACTAAAAATTGTGATAAAGAGTACTATTATTATTTTCCAACATGCCTCCAAAGAAAGTTACCACACCAATTAAATATACTAAAGGATAATCCTTGAATCGTGAAGGAAGTGAAGACTTAGAATTTAGGTTATCTCAATTGGAGAAAAAAGTTACTGAAATGGATGGTAGTATGTTAAAAAGGTGGATTTGTCAGGTTATCAATAAAAACTTAAAATAGATATAAAAGAATATGAATGAAAACAAGAAAGGAATATAAAACAAGATGAATGAAAATAAGGAATAAATATAAAGAAAGATGAATGGAAATAAGGAAGAAATAGATAGGAAGATGAATGAAATAAGGAAGAAATACAAAAATCCATTATGGAAGAAATAAAATAATTACAAAAAAATCTCTTAAAAGATCTCCCTAAAAGGGATGTGGAGATACAAGGAAATCATGAACATAATGAGGAGAATGGTTTTGAGAATTAATATCATATAGGGAGTATGTTATCACAATAGTAGAGCACAAATATTGAATACAACCATAATCATGAATTTTCAATCAAAGATCCACATCATCAAGGCTTCAAGTTAGCACCAAGGAACTACTATATTTTTAAGATAAATATGAGGAAGTTTGATGTTAATGATCCTATAACATGAGTATTTAATATGGATTAATACTTTGATCTACACCAAGTGGAATCCTTACAAAAGGTAAATATTGCATCCATTTTTAAGATCGACATGTATGGTATTAATGACTTTGTTAAAGGCAAAAGGATTATGTTATATCTTGGTTTATTTTTACAGAGTAATTGATAGCGTATTATGGGGATATTAATAGCAATAAATTCCTCAGTCAATTGCTAAATATTCAACAAAATGGTCCAGTTACAGAGCAAATTCGACATTTCCAAAAGTTGAGTTTGAGTAAAGAATATTTCAGAGAATAATTTGTTAGACCTATTTATGGGAACTTTAGAACAAAGCATCCACATGAGGTGCATATATTTGAACCTAAATCTCTAGAGCATGCTTTCAATCTGGAAAGGAAAATTGAAAGTAAAAATATGGCCACTAGAAAATTGGTCACTATAACGATAAAGAAAATTATGCTCCCTCTCCTAAACTGATAAGGTTGAATCCTCAACAAATGGATGAAAGATGAGCAAAGGGACTATGTTTCAACTCTGGTAACAAGTATAGTAAGGGGCATAAATGTATTTAAAAGAAATTATTCTACATAGGATGTGAAGATGAAGAAGATAAAGAAGTGAAAACTTCATAAGATTTAGAGCTAGAAGAGTCTACTCCAACAATCTCTTGTCATGCATTGGTTGGCATCAATACTCCAAAAACCCTTAAGATAGAGGGATATATCAAAAATAAAAGGGTAAAAATATTTATTGATTCATGTAGTACCCATAACCTCATCAATTACAAATTGGAAAAACTTCTTAATTGCTTTGTATATCCAACACTAGAATTTCAAGTAATGATTGCAGATGGAGGTACCATAAATTGTTTAGGGAAGAGCCATAATATTAAGTTGAATATGGGGGATTATTTGTTGGTTAGTCCCGTGATTTCATTCCAAATAGGTGGTGTTAATTTTAAATTAGGGGTCTGTTGATAGTGCTAGAAATCTGTCAACCAAGGGGGTCTCCCCGATGTGAAGTCCCAATTAGACCTCACACCATTTGGAGTAGGAGACCCATCCGAAGTATCGGCCCATCCACCATAACTCAAATGTTTTCCTTAGCTGCAATGGACAAAAGAAGAGAGTATGCACGTAACCTTTGAAATCAGTAAGAATGTTGATACTGTGAAAGACCAATTGCAATGTGTAAAATGATACTTTCACGAAGGGAGAGATAGGAGCGAGTCTATGGAAGGAAGTAATAATACTAACCTAAGAGAGACACATGAGATCATGCAAATATTTGTTAGTTATATAGTGAAGTAGTTCACATAGACAGAATGATCATTGAAGAAAATAAAACACACATTCAACAAGATAAGTACCAAAGCCACCGAAATAGTTCAATTTCCTTAGTACATGTGAACAAAAAACATGCTGCAAACATATAAATAATAGTCTTACTACATACGATACATGCATGAAAATGTGTTGACTAATCGAGTTTTTGATTATTAGGTGAAAAATGAAAGTACATAGTTATAACGGTAAGCCACTAGCTCCAATAGTGAAACATTAAGTCACTTGTTGCTTCTCCAAAGAATGATCCTCTCTCCTATGCTAATCTAGAGAAGCTAAGACTAGCTCTCCAAAGGCTAAGCCTCCAAAATCCCTTTTCTTGAGTTATGAGGGTGTATTTATAACAAGAGGGATGACTTTTCATATCCCCATGACTCTTAAGATTCCCTGATGACTCTTAGACATATAATGTGACTTTTGGACTTTCCCTAAAGACTCTTTTGTCCATACATTTCATATTCCACACATGACTCTTGGACTTCCACACATTACATTTTGTCCTTTCCTTTTAATAATTAAATCATTACATCCACAAATGATGTGTAAAGACACATGGACACAAATGACATTGTGATGGCACTGGTACAAATCACAACTTAACAATGATGACATGGACTCCATGATGAATTGGCAATGCCAGGTTGTTCCTCTTGCTACTTTGTCTTCAATATTTGTGAGAGGTATGTTTAGTACATCATGCTCATGAAAGATCTACTTTATTATTCTTCTTCACTCTCCAAGGGGCTTAATGGTATGGAGTCTTCATGTGTTCATGATCTTTGGTCTTCTGTCGTAAACTGGTGTCCTTTCATCTTATTGCTCAATGATCATATTGTCTTCACAACTTCCCAATTGCCTTCTAGCATAGTCTCCTTTTCCTTTTCTCTTAGCATCATCCTATCATGTCAAGATGTAATACCTGCAAGTGAAATCCACTCATGACAAGATGAACTCAGTCCGAAAAACTCCTAGCCTAACATACTTCATGAAATCACTAATAGCGCTGGAACTGAATACTAAACTGGGAGGAAGTATCAAGGATTACACAGTGCGTAGTTTCAAAGGCCAGGAGTGGAGGACTAAGGCTTAAGACTGCATAATGCATATTTCTAGAGGCATGGGCAAGATGACTACACAATTGAGGAGCTCAGTGAGGTAGTCTTGAACGTTGAAGTTTCCCAATGTGCAGTAGAAGAGAGAGAGAGGCCTAGGGATTGAGAAATTGTGCATCTCAAGGAGGCAGGATGACAACTTGAGGCTTGCTACTGTGCAGTGCGCAAAGGTAGGCTGATTGGGAGGATGAAATACATAGTTGTGGAGGTCAAGGGGCTAGAGTTAATAACTGAGACTATGCAATGTGCAATCCTTCGAGGAAGGAATTTCACATTACACAATTCCAAGAGGAAATGGATAAGCTTAAGGGTTGACACTACACAGTGTGTAGTTCTAGGGGGCTGAGTGAGGTCAAGTTGATTGGGTAGGAACTTTCCAAAATTTGACTAAGTGTGGGATTATAAAAATTGATGACACAACATTGATCACTTAGCACACAAGAACAGCATGATCCCCTCAATGCGATGATAATACAACAATCTCCTTTAAGTGTGACACTTATGATGTACTTTGCAACGACAATGAGGAAACTAGTGCAACATTGCATAAAAATTTGGGAATGAAACTAATACATGTATATATGATAAATATGAACCATTGACACCAAATTTTCCTGTTGAAATGAACCATAATTCCGCCTTTTGCGATGTGCGACACTTCCCATACCAAAAGACGACACTTACAAATGTAAGAGAAAAGTGCAAATGACACTTGTAAAGGATTAAATAAAGTGGAAACGACACATTCAAGGGTGAGATAACATGAAAATGACATTTATCAAAGTGAATGCAAGAAAAAATGACAGTTGTGAACGTGAAGGCGACACTTGAGAAAACAAAGGTGCACCAGAGTGACAGTTGAGGAAACTCACCAAAATGAAATTGCAATTGCAATCAAAGTGAGGGAGTCTGTGGACACTAATTGCCAATATGTATTGCACAATGCACTTTGCTTATGGATTGCATATTCACTATCACTAGTGATTGTGTAAGCCTTACCTTCAAGAGCTGCGTAGTGCCTATGTAAGCTTGCATCAAGAGAACCGCACTCATGAATTCTTTAAGAACTGAGCATGCATAAGCAAGTGAATTTGACACTTAGAATCTGAGGGAAACCAAACTGACCATGAAGAAAATATGAACCAAGGAATGAAAAATCCTCAAATCACAAGTAGGCTCCAAAATTCAAGCGTAGGAATTTTTTTTGAGGATGTTTGTCACAACGAAAACACTTGGCGACACATTGATAGAACTCCAACTTCTCTGCTCGGGTTTCACCCTTAAGTGCAAGGTATCAGTCTTTCAAGAAGTATTGATTTATCGCATGGATTACCTTAGCTCCCCAATTTGATTCAGGTATGGATATAGTCTCCTCTATTCCTTTTCTTGGCTAAGCACATTCACAAAGATTGCCAAATCACAATTGTTTCGATTTAGGAGAAGGGTAATATAAAATTGTGAGTTTAAGATAATCAAAGTGTAGAAAATTTCTACAAATCCAGCTCTGATACCATGTAGAAATTTTCTGCTATGATACCATGTAGAAAATCTGATGTAGGTTAACCAGATAATGCAATAGAAATCAAAGCAGAATACTATAACCTATTAAGGAATTTAGACTTCTGTGATCCATAACATTGTCTAGAAATTTGCGGAAGCTTAAAGATCGAGCTGAACAATATAACTAGAAGACGGAGAATCAATTGCACAATACACATGAAAATACTTTGGGGAAAGCCTCAGCTAAAAACCCCACTATCTGTATTATCATACAAGGTGGAAATGCATAGGAAGTATACAAAGCCTTGGCTCTCACAGCTAGCCAACTCTCAGTACAATCCTCATAGATGCTCACAGGAAATCTTGGCTGCTCTCCAACCTTCCTCTTTGCCCTCCAAGATCCTATTTCCTTGCGCTGTTCCTTGTGGATGATTCACCTTTAACCAAGTGGAAAAACTTTTTACCAAGTGGATGATCTCCTGATCCCACACACTGTCAGAACTGCGCAATCCTCAAGGAATGATACCTTGACTGCATGCATGAGTTTTCTTTATAAGAAAACACATGCAACTGATAGTGCACTGTCCTTGACATTTAACTCAACTGGGTCTTTCTCATAATAGACATGCATGAGTTTCTGATGAGGGAATCTTCAGTTAACAGGAGTAGCACTAGTTGAGTGCATGCATGCATCGACTGAATTTTAACTCACCATTAGTTCCTCAAAAAGTTTGGAACTAATTTAACTGGACTTAACTAAGTAAATTGAGTTAACTAATTACAACTCAAATATAACTCAATCTTATCTCCTTAATTTAAGGGATAACTCTTGCATGACTTCAGAAAGACTTCTAACTTGAATTTCTCCAACTAATTAAGTCAAAATAACTTAATTAATTATTTCCAAGTAGTTGTTAAGACTAAATACGATTTTAATTCACAATTTAATTCAAGGACAAATTAAATTGGAATATTCTTGTTGCCACATTTCAACACTCCCTCTCAACAAGAAAGGGATTATCTGCCACCCTGATCTTGTCTCTATGGAACTCAAATTTACACTTTAACAATGCCTTTGCCAAAATGTCAGCATCTTGATCCTTTGTTGAAATATACTGTAGCAACATGATCCTCTCATCCTGTGAAAAGCCACATGCAATAAATATTTCCTTATGCTTCTCCACACTACCATCAGCAGCTTGCTTTACCTTGTAAAGCCAACGGGAACTCACAACTGACTTGTTCTCCAGTCTTGGAACCACATCCCAAACACTATTAGAAATTATGGAGTCATACTCCTCCACCATAGCATCAACCCATATCGACTGCTGCACTGCTTCCTCAAAGGAATATGGCTCGGTCTCAACACATTCCCTAGCAAGGGCCATGTATCCAGTGTACCTCTCAAGTGACCACCTCTATCTGCGCTAAGAAGATGGTGCCCCCACATTCTCTCTCGCATCCTCCAACAATCTATCAGCTTCTCTTGTGTGCTTTCGTCCATCTCTGGAAGACTCTGCTTGAGTGGATGTCTCCACTCCTAGAACCTCTGCATGCAGATACTCTGCATCAGTTTGAGGCTTCTCCTCCTTAGGACCCAATAGTTCCTCCACAGCTTGTAGTTGGAGCTCCCGCTCAAGGGAAACTCGCATGGCCTTCTTCTCATCAAACTTGAGATCTCTGCGAACCACTATCCTCCGACTGGTAGGCAAGTACACCCGATAGTTGTGAGGTGTATCAGTGTACCCCACAAGTATCCCCAACTCTACTGTCAGCTCAAGCTTCTTCTGTGCATCCTTTGTCCCACGGAAATATACCGATGAGCCAAAGTCCTGAAGTGACCCACATCTGGTCTCTTACTGGAGAAAGCTTCCTCTGGTGTCTTCATCCCAAGTATGTGATGCAGGCTTCTATTCTGCAAATAGACCACTATGTTGCATGCCTCAGCCCACAAGTGAAATGGTAGGCCTTGGTCATGCAGCATTGCCCGTGCTGCCCCTACAATAGTTATGTTCTTCCTCTCGGCCACCCCATTCTGTTGTGGGTTATGAGGTGCTGTCAACTCTCATTTAATTCCTTCCACTGCACAGAAGTCCTTAAACTCTTGAGAGACATATTATCCACCATTGTCGCTTCTCAAGGCCTTGATCTTCTTCCTTGACTCTTTCTCGACCAAAGCTTTGAACTCACAAAACTTTGTGAAGGTTTTGTCCTTCTTCAGCATGAAATAAATCCAACATTTACGAGAATAGTCATTAATTAAAATCACATAATACCTTTGCTTCATTGTGGATGCCGTCGAGAATGGTCCACACACATCAGTATGAACTTGCTCTAAGATAGCCTTTGCTCGTCTGTCTCAATCATGAAAGGAAGACTTGGTGTACTTTCCCAAGGTACAACCTTTGCATGTGTTAACTTGCTCAAGTTTACCTTTGGGAAGTCCTGTAGATATCTGTTGCATTATATTCAAAGCTGCATGATGCAAATGGACCAACCGCATGTGCCATAACTCGCTAATGTCTTGGCTTTGCACCAATTCTACTTTCATACTCATTACTACACAATCATCTACTTCTAGTTTAGGTAGATTCTTCACCTGAATCCCTATCCTCTTGGTTTGACCCGTGGCTATGTGTATTAGGAACGCCTCTCCTTTACTGAAGACAACATCATAACCTTTGTCCTCCAACATCGCGAGCGATACCAAGTTCTTCTTCAGTCCAGGCACATACTTCACATCTGTTAAGGTGATAGGAGCTCCATGCTCCCTCTGAAAAGAAACTGTGCCCACTCCTCAAACACTATACCTTCCATCGTAACCCATCTCTATGCGCATCTTGAGGTATTTCTCCTCTAAGGTACTAAATAAATTTTTATCATTGGTCATGTGGAATGAGGCTTTATTGTCAAGATACCAGACACAACCCATCATCGATGACACCATGCATGCGATGAGGGTAAAGTCCATTTCAAACTGAGAGGCTAATGCCTCACCTTCCGATCCTTTTGAGGATCCTTCTTGGACTTATTCGATGGGAAATTAGTCACATAATGTCCCATATTGTGACAATTAAAGCATCTTACTTTAGACATGTCACCCTTCTTCCCTCCATGAGAAGAATTTGATTTGAAATGGGAAGCCTTTCCCTTCCCTTTCCTTACCTTACTTGCTAAGGCCATATTTTCTTCATCATAATTCTTGGATGAAGAACCATCTCCTATGCTCGTCCCGATCTTCTCTTGCATAAGATCCGACCATAGTTGTTCCCAATCCGAAAGTTTCTCCCTTCCATTTATAGAGTCTTGGTAGCTATTCCAACTCTTTGGAAGGCCAAGGAGAGCGAGGCTCACCATATCATCATCGACAGTAGTTATTCCCACACTACCAAGCTCATCTCTGCAAGTGGTGAGCTTGTTCAGATATGTGGAAATAATATCGCCCTTCTCTATCTTGATTCTTCGAAGCTTATCCTTGAGTGCCAATTTCCTCTGGTCGCTATTGTTCTGGTAGAGGTCCTTCAATGTATTCCACATTGAAAATGGAGTATCCTTCCCATGGAGACACGAGACAATATGGTCTCGAACTCCCTCAAGGATGATCCGTCTCGCCTTCGCCACACACTTCTTCCACTCAGCCAACTCTTGTGCATTAGTTAAAGCTGGCTTTGGGATTTCTTGATCAAAGAATTCCTTCAAGCCATTGTCTTCTAATACAGCCTCCATTCTATCTTTCCATGCTACGTAATTCGAGCTACCTTCCAAGGCATACTCGAATCTCAAGCCATAGAATGCCATTGGCCAAACTTGAAGTATGATATGAATTCGATTTGCACCTGCAACCTCGAACTTCAAGCTTCGAATTCTCTTCTTAGTATACTGTTCATAGCTCTGCTACCATGTAGAAAATTTCCTACAAATCTAGCTCTGATACCATGTAGAAAATTTCTACAAATCCAGCTCTGACACCATGTAGAAAATTTCTACAAATCCAGCTCTCATACCATGTAGAAAATATGATGTAGGTTAACCTGATAATGCAATATAAATCAAAGAAGAATACTAAAAGCTATTTATACTATCAATTTGCGGATGCTTAAAGATAGAGCTGAACAATATAACCAGAAGAAAAAGAATCAATCACACAATACACATGAAAGCACTTTGGGGAAAGTCTCAGCTAAAAACCCCACTATCTGTATTGTCATACAAGGTGGAAATACATAGGAATTATACAAATCCTTAGCTCTCACAACTATCCAACTCTCAGTACAATCCTCACAGATGCTCACAGGCAATCTTGGCTGCTCTCCAACCTTCCTCTCTGCCCTCCAAGTTCATATTTCCTTGCGTTGTTCCTTGTGGATGATTCACCTTCAACCAAGCGGAAAACCTTTTTACCAAGTGGATGATCTCCTGATCTCACAAACTGTCAGAATTGCGTAATCCTCAATGAATGATACCTTGACTGCATGCGTGAGTTTTCTTTATAAGAAAGCACATGCAACTGATAGTACACTTTCCTTGACATTTAACTCAACTGGGTCTTTCTTAGAATAGACATGCATGAGTTTTTGATGAGGGAATCTTTAGTTAACTGAAGTAGCACTAGTTGAGTGCATGCTTGCATCAATCGACTGTTAACTCACCATTAGTTCCTCAAAGAGTTTGGAACTAATTTAATTGGACATATAACTCAATCTTATCTCCTTAATTTAAGGGATAACTCTTGGATGACTTTAGAAAGACTTCTAACTTGAATTTCTCCAACTAATTAAGTCAAAATCACTTAATTAATTATTTCCAAATAGCTGTTAAGACTAAATTCGATTTTAAGTCATAATTTAATTCAAGGAAAAATTAAATTGGAATATTCTTGTTGCCATATTTCAACACAAATCTTAGTTTTCATCTCTGGTGTTGCTCCACTACCAGTAGGCCTAGACAATACCCCGATGGAGTCACTGCAGGAACAAAAGTATTGCTTTGCTGCCAACGATCCTGAACAATACCTCGACGAAGTTACTTGCTTCACCTCTCTACGCAAGAAGCCTTTCTCTTCTTTCAACCTTTATTTATTTATTTATAGGATTTTTGCTTAGGCACTTATTTATTTTGCTGGGGTGGTAGAGGGGTCCCGACTTATTGAGAGTAGAATAGGTTGTTCCCTAAGAGAATATTATATATACATCTGATATTGTTTTGCTCGCTATTGATTTTTCCCTTTCCCTTCTTCTACTAGATTAGATCGAAAATAAGAACACTATTTAATTACAACATTGAGTCAAGGAATGAAGATCCTAGAATAGATACGAGCTTTATAGTTTGGCCAAAGGCTTTCCATTCACATGGATCATGTCTTCCATTCAGACATCATTGAATTTAAAGATATGTAAACCCAATATAGAGAAGAGGGTAACACATAAGGAAAGCATTGTTTGTCATCAAAATTTCCCTTTTCAAAATTTTCCACATTGTATTTTGAGCCAAAAAGGAGAATCTTTCAAGCAAAGTCTTATTAAGAAAAACATGAAAGAAAAGACAAAACAATGAAATAAGACCAAAAGACAAGCGAATGGAGGTTGAACATAAAGAAACATTTAGACCGAAGTAAGAAAACAAAAGAAATGCATAAACTAGACGGAGACAAAACACAGGATGAGCGTGAAAAGAGAAACTAGAATATATCTAAACCTACTCCTAACCTAACCAACTAGAAGGTTAGGGTCAAGTGTAATGAGATTTCCAATGTAACCACTGCAACTGCTCCTTACTTGCAAACACAAAGATACCAACAATTAAAACTAATATATAATGATGTGAAAAAGAGAATATAAGAACGTGAATAGCTTGCACAAAATATTGAAGATCTTTTTTGAACTTAGACTTCTGTGATCCATAATAATTATCTTAACATCTTTCAGAAGAAATCACATAAGAGAGATTCTCATCAATGCATTTCGAACCAGCCAGTGTGGTTCATCTTCAGGACAAGATGAGGAATCCAATCCAGGCATTTAGATAAATAGATGTAGAGAGCTGCTAACTAGTCGTTAGGGATAACAACTAGTTTCACTGAGGGTAGGAAATAGAAAAGGTTAATGACCAAAAAGGTAGGGAAAGAAATAAAACGGTTATTATTATTACTTTTTTGGATAAATTAATGATGTAAAAAGTTAATAATTTAGAAAAAATAATAACCCTTTATAACTAAATTAATTAATATAATATTAAAAAATAATTTTAAGAATCATCTATTGGATACTATGAATAAATGATATTCTAAAAGGTATTAATATTTTAATCTTATTCATATAATTATTAATTAATATTCGATAGTCAACATTATAAAACTATATAATATAATCATATTGAATAGGGAAAAAAAATAGAAAGGGATTTTACCACAAGGTTAAGGGAAACTAATTAACCTCTTTTTTATATAGTAAATTATTCTCCTTAATAATTTAAAGAGATATCAATTATTCTCCATTTAAAGAAATATTTCACCATGTAAAGATATATGAACCAAATGCATAAACTTTTATTTAAAGAAATCCTAATATGTATCTTCCTTAGGAAATTCATAACATAGGTGAAGGAATAAATTAG
This sequence comes from Pinus taeda, assembly GCA_000404065.3. NCBI lineage: Eukaryota > Viridiplantae > Streptophyta > Pinopsida > Pinales > Pinaceae > Pinus > Pinus taeda. The sequence continues at coordinate 37,873 of APFE030280820.1, read as the reverse complement.
CAAAGTCATCAATTGATTTACCAAGGTTCATTCTTAGTTGAATAATCCTTTTAAGGGCATCCCGATAATCATACTTATCTAAGGCTAAATAGAGATCCTTGATGAAGTGTTCAAAATAATGGATGGAAGAAGATGGTAAGGTATGACATCATCGATTAACTTGACCTTCAAGACTAAGGAAGAAAAGTATAAGAGCAACATTTCATAATCGATTTCATAAAATTCACAAAAATAGAGAAAGTTAGAGATGTGCTTGGCTATTGATATTTCATCCTCACCATTGAATTTTAATTGAGACAAGTTATAAAGAGATTCATCGGGGATGGGAAGTTTACCATTGCATTTATTAGAAAAACACCTCGGAAGTATGATTTGGGGAAGAGCAATTTAAGATAAAAGATTTAAAAGAAACTAGACAAGCAAAACTAATTGTCATATGGCCCTCCTTCTAGCACCAACTATTGATGGTGCTAGAAATCCATCAACCAAGGGGGTCTCCCCGATGTGAAGTCATAATTACACATCGTTTGGAGTAGGAGCCTTATTTGGAGTATCGACTTGACCACCATAACTCAAAGGTTTGCCTTAGCTGCAATGGATACCATAAGAGACTATGCACATAACCTTTGAAATCAGGAATAAAGTTGACACTGTGAAACACCAATTGTAATGTGTAAAAGGAGACTTTCACGAAGGGAGAGAGAGGAGTGAGTCTTTGGAAGGAAGTAATAGTACTAACCTAAGAGAGACACACGAGATCATGAAAAGATTTGTTAGTTATCTAGAAAAGTAGTTCACATAGACACAATGGTCATTAAATAAAATACAACACACATTCAACAAGATAAGTACCAAAGCCACAAATATAGTTCAATTTCCTTAGTACACGTGAACAAAAACATACCGCAAACATATAAAGAATAGTCTTACTACATTCATGATACATGCATGAAAATGTGTTGGCTCATCAGGCTTCTAATTATTAGGTGAAATATCCAAGTACATAATTACAATGATGAGCCACTAGCTCCAATAGTGGAACATTAAGTCACTTCTTGCTTCTCCAAAGAATAATCTTCTCTCCTATGCTAAGCTAGAGAAGCCAAGACTATCTCTCCAAAGGATAAGTCCCCAAAAGCCCTTTGTTTGAGTTATGAGGGTGTATTCATAACAAGAGGGATTACTTTTCATATCCCATGACTCTTGAGCTTCCCTCATGACTCTTAGACTTCTAATGTGACCTTTGGCCTTTTATATGAATTTTGGACTTTCCCTAAAGACTCTTTTGTCCATATATGATTATTGGACTTTTCATATTCCACATATGACTCTTGGAATTCCACACATTACATTTTTTCCTTTCATTTTGATAATTACATCATTACATCCATAAATGATGTGGCAAGACACCGGGACACACATGACATCATCATGGCACTGGTACACATCACAACTTCACAATGCCAAGTTGTTCCTCTCACTGCTTTGTTTTCAATCTTCGTGAGAGGTCTGTTCAGTACTTCATCTTCATGAAATATCTACTTTATTCTTCTTCTTCACCCTCCAAGGGGCTTAATGGTATGTAGTCTTCACGTGGTCCTGATCTTTGGTCTTCTGTCGTAAAATGGCGTGCCCTCATTTTATTACTCATTGATCATCTTATCTTCACAACTTCCCAAGTGTCTTCTAGCATAGTCTCCTTCTCCTCTTCTCTTAGCATCATCCTGTCATGTCAAGATGTAATACATGCAAGTGAAATCCACTTAGTCTAACATACTTCATGAAAATCGATAACGGAGTTGGAACTGGGTAATGAACTCGTACGAAGGCTTAGGGACTGTGCAATGCACATTTCTAGAGGTCGGGAGTGGAGGACTGAGGCTTGAGACTGTGAAATGCTCAATTTTGGAGGCCTAATCAAGATGATTGTGTAGTTAAGGAGATTAGTGAGGCATTCTTGAGCCTTGAAGTTGCCCAATGTGCAGTACAAGAGAGAGAGAGACCTAGGGATTATGATATCAAGGAGGTGAGATGATAGCTTGAGGCTTACCATTGCGTAGTGTACAGAAAGAGGCTGACTGGGAGGATGAATTGCATAGTTGTGAAGGTTAAGGGGCCAGAGTTAAGCATTGAGACTACATAATACACAGTCCTTGGGGGCAGGAATTGTGTATTTCATGGTTCTAAGAGGCAAGGGATCAGCTGAAGGGTTGATACTACACCAGGTGTAGTTCGAGGGGGCTGAGTGAGGTCAAGTTGATCGGGCAAGAACTTTCCAAAATTTGACTGAGTGTGGGATCAGTGAGGTAAAATTGAGTGAGGATAGAACTTGAACATGATCACACACTCATAAAAATCAATGACACAACATTGATCACTCAGTATAAAAGAACAACATCATCCCCTCAATGCGACGACAATACAACAACATCCTCCAAGTGCGACACTTAGGATGTACTTTGTGATGACAATGACGACACTAGTGTGAGAGTGCATAAAACTTTAGGAATGGATCTAATACATTTCTATATGATAAATAAGACCCATTGACACCAAATTTTCCCCTTGAAATGAACCATAACTTTGCCTTTTGCGGTGTGCGACACTTCCCATGCCAAAAGACGATACTTACGAAAGTAAGAGAAAAGTGCAAACGACACTTGTAAAGGCTTAAAGAAAGTGGAAATGACACATGCAAGATAAAATATACACATGAAAATGACACTTATCAAAGCGGATGCAAGAAAAAATGACAATTGCGAATGTGAAGGTGACACTTGAGAAAGCAAAGGCGTGCTACAACGATATTTGAGGAAACTCACGAAAATGAAAGTGCAATTGCAATTAAAGTGAGGGAGACTGTCAATGGAGAGTGCTCACTAACTGCCAAAATGTATTGTGCAGTGCACTATGCTTATGGATTCTGTAGTCACTATCACTAGTGATTGCACAAGCCTTACCTTCAAGAGCTGTGCAGTGCCTATGTAATCTTGTATCAAGTGAAGTTCACTTATGAATTCTTCAAGAATTGAGCATGCATAAGCAAATTAATTTGACACTTAGAATCTAAGGGAACACCAACTGGTCATGAAACAAATATGAAAAATCAAGAAATGATAGATGCTCAGATCACAATTAGGCCCCAAAATTCAAGTGTAAGAAAAATTTTGGAGGGTGTTTGTCGCAGCGACAATAGGCTCCATTGGTTAAAATCATTGGCAACATTGAACCTTAATTTTCAAGATAATCTAATAACATTTTTCTTAGAAGAAGAGGAAAATGAGCTTAAAGGTATCCAAGGGAAACTCGATAAAGTGTTGAGCTTTATTAACATGAAAAAATTGCTAAAAAAGGGTTACCAAGGTGTAATTGCACAATTGTGTTTATTAGATGTTTAAACATCTATATCCTCTACTCCATTAGATCTCCAAAAAGTTATCAACAATCTTTGTAAGGTATTTGGTGTGATGCATAAGGGTCTTCCACTTGCTTGAGATCATGACCCTGCTACTTATTTGCATCTCGAAAGTGTACCACCTAACATTAGGCCTTATAGGTATCCACATGCATAGAAGAGTGAGATTGAGTGTATGATTCAAGAAATGTTCGAGGCGGGCATCATTCAACTCAACCAAAGTGCTTTATTTTCACTGGTGGTGACGATTATAAAAAGGGATTGTTCATGGTGTATGTATCCATATTACAAAAAAATAAACAAAATGATGATCAAAGATAAGCTTCTTATTCTTATTATTGATAAATTATTAGATGAATTGCATGGAACAATTTTCTTTACTAAATTGGATAGTTGTCCTAGATATCATCAAATTAGAATGAGACAAGAAGACATTCCCAAAATAGTCTTTAAAACACATGAAGATCATTATGATTATTTGGTTATGCTATTTAGATTTACAAATGCACCCTCAATATTTTAAAACTTATAAAAATTAATTTGTAAAAATCAAGTAAAAATTTAATATTTATAATAATAAAAATAATCAATATGAATAATAAAGAAAAATAATCAATATTTTAAAACTCGGTAAAAATAATTGGTAAAAATTTGTAAAATTCAACTTAAAATTTGTAAAAATCAATTATTTATTTGTAAAAATTAATATTTAAATATAATAAATAATGCAATAATAAATAATAAAGAAAAACATAATTAAAGTAGTAGATAAGCACATCTAAGAAAATTGTAATGATAAACTTGCTACTAAATGTAATGGATAAATTATAGTAAAGCCATGACACCAAAAAGAGCGAAGAAAACCTGGAACGGAAGTTTGAAATTAAAAAAATAATCCGACATTTTGCCCTATCAATGACCGTTAAATATAAAATCGCATTTTCTTTTGGGAGGAAGTACAATTTAAATTGCCTACATAGACCAGCGGGAAATGTAACCAAATAACGCTTCTCAATTAAGAAAGCAGATTCCGGCTAGAACATTGACTCTTGCAAGTTTTTCTCGAGAAATCTTTGCTGCAAAAAGCCACCGCTTCTTAAAGCCTCCGTGACAGGCTTTAAAGATGTCAAATCTCTCTGTCTGCGTTCGCTTTAGACCATTTAATGCACGGGAAAGACGGCAAAATGCCGACGCTTCTTGTATCCGGCGCGCCGAAGATCAATCTTTTGATTTCAAGGTTTTCTTTGCCCAACGCCGTTTCATATTTTTTATTTTTGATGTACATGTCCTCTCAGGTAGAAAATTTCCACGACTTGGTTTGAAAAGTGATAATTCATCTCGAATTTTCCACAGGACGACAAGGAAGGAGAATTCACGTTTTGCTTTGATAGGATTTACTATGAAGACTCGACTCAAGCTGAGGTTTTCGAGTTTCTTGCCTTGCCTATTGTCAAAGGTAAATGACTCTTGAGCTCGAGGATTTTGGCAGATATTTACGAATAAAATAGTACAAATCAAGATTCCTATAATACAAATATTTCTGGTCAAAAAGCAAAACCGAGAAATATAGATAAATCCGGTCAAATACAGGCTACAGTATATCGTAATAATTATCAAAAAAAGAAAAATGTTACATGTATGATGGAAAAACGATAAATAATTAGAAACAGACGAACTTATAACTTATCTTGTTCATCACAGATAAATGAAGCATTAATGATTTGCATAAATACATTCAATCCGGCGAAAGAATTATAAATAGACGAACTCGAACGAACTTCAAACATATTTTGTTCATCCTAAATATTTGAGGCATTAGTGATTTGCATGAATACATTTAACGAATTGAAACATATTTTAACAAAATATATAAATAATTATCGTTTTGCATATACATTGAAGAATTTGCATAAGAATATTTGGTAATTTGCAAGATATAATTCTCATTAAAGAGCTGTGACTTCTATAAATTTTCATGCTATATCTATTTTCCTCTGAATGGGTCCGTTGATGAATTTACCTGGTTATGTTGCCTAATAGACGCAGTAAACGCAATTAATGGGACGATTCTCACCTACGGTCAGGTGAATATATTTTCGTCATGAAAACGCTTCTTAAATTCTCTCATGTTCGCGTGTATTTTATGTTTCCGTAACTCTTTGGCAGACTGGAGCAGGAAAGACGTACAGCTTGGAGGTAAGTTATTGTATTGGTTGATTATTTCTGCTAAATGCCGCTACTCGAATTATTTCTTTCAAAAGCAAGTAACTGGAGTGCATATAGGTACGAATAATTTGTAAATTACACTGGTTCAACGCTGGCAAATTCCTTAACGTATTCATCGGGTTATTTTATAGGACACATAATTTTAGGGTTTTGCCAAGCTCTGCCGCTTTGCCGTTTGCACAGAGTTATTATGAATTTAATTAACCTTTTCCCCTTTTTTAATTTATTGAAGTGGCAATTCAGCAATTCAAAGATTTCGCTGCGCCTTTGTTGTTTGCACAGAGTTACTTTATGAATTTAATTAACCTTTCCCTTTTTTCATTTATTGAAGTCGCAATTCAAAGATTTCGCTGCGCCTTCGCCGTTTGCACAGAGTTCCTTTATGAATTTAATTAACCTTCCCAAATTATTTCATGTGATAAATTTATTTATGGATTTAAAAATACATTTTAAATAAAAAATCGTTAGAAATGCTTTTTAAATAACAAAAAAATCCATAAACTCATAAAAAAATAAATTAATTAAAAACATATCTCGCTATGTATTCTATTTCGATGTTATTTTATTACGCACACATCTCTTCCGCTTGAGCTATGAGATCGTCTATGCAGAAGAATTTTGACGTTGTTATTATTGTGCTTAAAGTTTGTCGTTCCAAGTTAAACAGAGTTTCAAACTAGTTTGTCTGAATTTGTCTGTAAGTATTAAGTGACCTTCAATCACCCTCAGGCTAATTCACAGCAGAATGGCGGAATGCAAGTAGTGTTTTGTCCTGGTTCAAATTAACTGCCAACCAAGTATGATTTCAGCTTACTGATGATAGTACGACCACCTCACTTCTCTTGGTGCATTTTTTTAAATTTTATTTTATTATGCACGCATTTCTCCCGCCCAAGTTATAACAGCACCTCGATTGTCTGTCCAAGTCATGCTATTCAGAAATGCCCCTTTTTTCCAAAGTAAAAAGAGTTTAATACTTATTTCTCTTAATTTGTTTGCGAGTACTAAGTGGCACTCAGTCAAACCAATTCGTAAGAAAATGGTGGAATGCAATAATGGTTCGTCTTGGCTCGACTGTCAATTCAATATGTTTTAAACTTAATCCCAACATAGTAAAAGTTAAGAGACGGATAAGCACTCAATCGAATCTTGGGGTTCATGTAACTTTTATAAAATCTTCTTTGCATCGATGAAGATATAAGCTTACGCTTAAATATTTTACTAATTCGTCGAAGCTTCCTACTGGTTCTGTAAAGAGACTGGTACGAGTAATTCTCAGTGATCTTCACCGACTACTGTATTTTCCCTTTTTGAAATATACTACTGTTAGTTTAAAATAAATTCTTTTCATACAATATTAAGAAAAAGAATATAATTAAAATGTTGTTTTAAGTTAGAATATAGTAATATAATTTGGAGTAAAATTTTGATTTTTTAATGCATAAATAGATTTAATTTCTTAAAAAACTCCCAAAAATATTAAATCCCCATATGTTTAACAAATTAAATAATTCTTAATAAAAAAATTTTACACATTAAAATCACAAATTTATCTTAAAAATATCTATTAAATATTATATATTTACAAATTAAATAACTTAAAACTTATAATTTTTAAAATATCACAATTTCATTTAGTAGTGGTTGTGATTACATATATGTAAATTCATTTCTATGCAACTTCAAGACCCCTTTTGTAACGCCTTTTGTGCGACGGGCGGGCGCCGGGAGCCCGGGCACATGCACACCGGGAGGGCGTGCACGACCGCACGCGGGTGGAGCGCCAGGTAGACCTACACGGGAATGCGACAAAACGACGAGTTTTGTGCGACGAAACCTGTGATGCGTTACGACACTTGCAAATGACACTTGGAATGTGAACGATGGAGGAGAGCTTATACCCAACGGTGCGTGGGCATGTTGGAGAGCTGGCCGACGGGTTCCAAGGGCGTTGCAAGGGGTGTGCAACTATGGAGTTGGGGGTCGGCTGGGTGAGCCACCACCCATGGTGAACGCATATATATTACATGCGTTGGAGAGACATTTGATCACTCATTCGACAAGGATCTTCGCATAAGAGCTCAAGAGTGAAGACAAGTGCGCAGATTTGGAGGGTGATGCGCATAGCTCATGCGCACTTCATAAAGGCGTTCACTTGGTACTAATTGTAGTTGGTCGAAGGTTGGGCAAGGTGTGCCTAGGGTTGTTCTAGAGTGCAGATTTGTGCTGGGATTGACGAGGGTGTCTTGGTGGCTCGGGTGAGCACCCACCCATCGTGCAAGGCGTGCACAAAGTTATTGTAAAACACAGGTTTGCCTCTATTGTAAAAACTGGCTAAGTATAGACTTGGATTTTGCCAAGGATGCTTGTAAGCTTGTATTATTGAAGAAAGATTGATTAATATATATTGTCGGGCAGACTCATTATTCAGGGAGTTGCCCCTCCCTTTATACGTTGCAATTGTTGTTCTCTTTTATAATCGCTGATGATAATGAATGAGTATAGGTGTTCATTGTATAAAGGTTATGCATAATAATACTTGGTTGAGAATCACAAACTAAATAGGAGAAAGTGAATTAGGCGTAGTCCACGTGCACGAGTATTGTTAAAAAGAAAGTGTTCGGTGGTGCCGCACCTTGCCGGCACGGTTGAAAGACCACTGCAGGCTTGGGGGCGTGACAGTTGGTATCAGAGCAGGCTGAAGACCGGGTTGACGATAAAGTGCTGATCCCACTGTACTATCGTGACAGGTGGTATCAGAGCTAGTGAAGCTCGTGAAGAAGTATGATGAAAGTACTTGTAGGGGAAGGAAGTGGTTTCACACTCAAGTGAAACAAGGACTAGTTCATTATGCAGGGGCTGGATAAGAGACTGAAAGGTAAGATGGTGGATGAGCCTACGATAGGTGAGTCTAGCCATGGTCCGGGTGAAGTCTTGTGGTACGAAGTGTTGGAACAAATGGGTCGATGGAGTTCTAACTGGGTTGCGTTGAAGGTTGAAAACATGAAGGTTCGGGAAAGCTGTTTGGAACTAAGGAAGGAACTTGAAGAACTCAAGAGCCAATGCGGAAGTACAATAGATGTTGAACTCAAGGAACTTGATAAGGAGATCCAACGAAGTGGTCTTGGTCTTCAAGAGCTCTTTGATGAAAGAGCCCGTTTAAGGAAGAAAAGTGCCATGGTGGAAGCCGAAATCAAGCAGATTGAGGAGGAGATAAAGAAGAAGCTTCTTGGTAAGAAGGTTGTGGTGATTGAGCAGGAAGAGCTCGACTACATTGACAGGCTGGGGACTTATTACTGTGACAATCCAGAGGATGTGCAGAAGCTTAGTTCTATGAGAGTAGTCAATGGACACTTGGTTGGTGCACTTAAGGAGAGGTCGATGAAGGACAAGCTTGAAGGAGATCAAGCTAGACCAGGATCGGGTTGCCTAGAGGAGCCAAGCAAGGAAGTGAAGTACCTTAAGAAGGAAGTCAAGTTGGAGCATGAGCCAATTGACTCTTCTGAGGCCGAATTCTTGAAGAAGGTTGCTGATATAAGACATAAGACAAAGCGGACAAAAGGAGGTGATGCCTTGAAGCTGAGTTTTGTGCAGGTGACCGTGAAGGGCAAGAGACTTTGCAGCTTTGGTTGATACGGGGGCTACACATAACTTCTTGAGTAGGAAGGCAGCAAAGTCTTTTGGGAAGAAAGCAAAGATGTAGAGGGAATTGAGTGCTTTCAAAGCAGTCAACTCTACCATGAAAGCTGTTATTGGTGTGATGAAGGACACTCAGATGAGAGTGGGATCATGGTTTGGAAAGTTGGACTTGAGAGTTGTGGACATGGATGATCATTCTATGGTGCTGGGGCAAGATTTCATGAAGCTTGCACAAGCCATACCAATGGTGGACCGAGACATTTTCTTGATTACAGCTGAGGGGAGAACCATGATGGTACCGATGAATAGAAGGAGTTGCTTGGGGTATAGACCAATGATGAATTCTATGACTTTGTATCCCAAAGATTCGAATGTGAAGCATAAGGATGTGGAGCAAAGAGGACTTGGGAGTATGACTCAAACAACGAAGGAAGGAAAGTTGATTGACTTCGTTGCAAGGGTGAGGAAGAATGAGGCAAGTGAGAAGGCAGTCTCACGAACTTTGAGACACTTGACAGAGACATCTTCTACTGATGATCTTCACAATGGGGTTGCGAAAGAAGGGAGTCCTAGTACTACTTCAGAGGCAGTGGTTGATGAGGATTATGAGAGTAGAGATCCTGCTGGCATCGTGGACTTTTGTAGATATGCTATGGGCATATATGACTTTCAGATGACGAAGGACAAGCTCAAGGAGCTTGGATGTACATGTGAGGAGATTGAGGCTGTGCATAGATACTTGAGGACACAACATCAATCTGACACATGGGTGGATGAGAATCAGGGAGGAAACTTCCTGGCCCTCCTTTCTCTATAGACAACCTTGGAGATAGGTTGGTGTGGAGGCCTTGGTAGGGAGGAACCACATCAACTTTACAAGGGGCCTTGAAAGGAGGCTTCTTTATGACAGATTGCAGACTTGGGTGCAGATGAACAGATGTTGGAATGGAGTCTACATGGGTTGGACATCATGGACAACTAGTGTCATGGACATCAGGTTGGAGTTATGGAGCATGACAGTTGTGCAAGTACATTATGTGGGAGCATGAGTAGATGTGTCATTCATGGACATTCTATGGGATATGCCGAAGTAGAGAATGTTGTGCAGATGCTGTTATGACTTATATAAGCTAGTGGAGAGGTTGTACACTCTTGTGCAACTAAGCCATGTCTTGATCATGTTGCAGATGGGATGGAGTTTCCATGGACCTGAGCATGGGTTTTGACAGATTCTTGATGAGTCTAAGATATAGCAGAAGTCAGGGAAAGACTGATGGTGACATAAGGATGTGCATTCTTGTGGTTTGGGTGTATGGTTGGTTTAGCTACCCAACTAGTTTGAGTCATGAGGGGTACCAATGTGCAGAGGTGTGTTCTTATCAGGCTGAACCGAGAGGAGAGACTACATGAGGAGGACACATGATGGAGAGAGGTGTTCACATGGGACACTTGACAGATTGATGGATGAGATGTTGGCACATGGTTGAGGTGTGTTAGCACTTGCTGATGGCAATTATACACATGGTGATGATGGCATGATGGAGTTGACACATTGTTCCGGTGGACATGTAGCTTGAGTTGGAGGGACCAACCTTCCATGGTGGAGAGCAGCATGGAGAGATTGTGACAAAGTGGTTAATGATCATGGACATTTGATATATGACATATCGATGGGATGTATACATTGGTATGGACTATCTTGGTGATAGTTGGTTGCTGAGGTGAGACATGGTGGAGATGGAGTCCTACATATGTTGCAGGAATGTTTGCCATATGTGGAGGAGTTGACATCATGGATATTGGTGCTTGGGGATGTTGTCGAAGATGACAACGACTTCAGGTGGAGGAGGATGTAACGCCTTCGTTGTTGTGCGACGGGCGGGCGCCAAGCGCCCGGGCGCGCGCACACCGGGAGGGCGTGCACGACCGCACGCGGGTGGAGCGCCGCGCAGACCTATACGAGAATGCGACGAAACGACGATTTTTATGCGATGAAACCTGCGATGCGTTACGACACTTGCAAATGACACTTGGAATGTGAATGATGGAGGAGAGCTTATACCCAACAGTGCGTGGGCATGTTGGAGATCTAGCCGATGGGTTCCAAGGGCGTTGCAAGGGGTGTGCAACCATGGAGTTGGGGGTCGGATGGGTGAGCCACCACCCATGGTGAACGCATATATATTACATGCGTTGGAGAGACATTTGATCACTCATTCGACAAGGATCTTCGCATAAGAGCTCAAGAGTGAAGACAAGTGCGCAGATTTGGAGGGTGATGCACATAGCTCATGCACACTTCATAAAGGCGTTCACTTGGTACTACTTGGAGTTGGTCGAAGGTTGGGCAAGGTGTGCCCGGGGTTGTTCTAGAGTGCAGATTTGTGCCGGGATTGACGAGGGTGTCTTGGTGGCTCGCGTGAGCACCCACCCATCGTGCAAGGCGTGCACGAAGTTATTGTAAAAGGCAGGTTTGCCTCTATTGTAAAAATTGGCTAAGTATAGACTTGGATTTTGCCAAGGATACTTGTAAGCTTGTATTATTGAAGAAAGACTGATTAATATATATTGTCGGGCAGAGTCATTGTTCAGGGAGTTGCCCCTCCCTTTATATGTTGCAATTGTTGTTCTCTTTTATAATTGCCGATGATAATGAATGAGTATAGGTGTTCATTGTATAAAGGTTATGCATAATAATACTTGGTTGAGAATTACAAACTAAATAGGAGAAAGTGAATTAGGCGTAGTCCATGTGCATAAGTATTGTTAAAAAGAAAGTGTTCGGTAGTGCCGCACCTCGCCGGTTGAAAAACCACAGTAGGCTTGGGGGCGTGACACCTTCAATAATGGCTTAATGGCTTAATTAGTCTTTAAATTTTATTCTCCTCCAGAGTGCATAATCGTTATTCCACATCAACAAAACAGCTTTTTTCCCCACTAACGCCAAGGGCATCGTTTATTGCCTGCAAGCTCTGATTTGAATTCAAACTCTGTTTAGCGGGAACCTTGTGATGGCGGCAAAGCAGCTAGACTGCCGCCAAATCTTCTCCAGCTTCGCCCACGCAACAGCCGTGGCCCAGGTTAATTCCTCCTCTGTCAACGACTGTGTGTCGCTTCCACTCTAAACAGCACTGCCGGTGCTTTCCCCAATTTCTGAGCCTCTTCATTGGCATGGCTTCGCTCAGCCTTCGCCCCTATCTCCTCTATTCACCCCCAATTTTTTAGCCTCTTGATGGCGAAGGCCTTGGCTCAGCCTTCGCCCCGATCTCCTGTATTCACCCCTAGTAACAGCCGTGGCTAATCAAGACTACGGGTCACAATACCTCTTTTACAGTGCAGTGCCTGTTGGTGCCTTTCTTGACAGCCCACAGAGCCACCATACCTCGACACAGCGTAACCCCCAAACTTAACGGGAGTCTCAACTCCAAAAGTGCAATCCTGCCCGTTCTTCAGATTTAATAGCCCTTAGCACCCAGGGTTTCCCTCTTTTGGGCATATGGTCGCGCAGCCCTTAGCACCCAGGGCTTTCCCTCTTTTGGGTATATGGTCGCGCAGCCCTGAGCACCCAGGGCTTTCCCTCTTTTGGGCATATGGTCGCGCCCAGAACCAACTGCTTCCAACTGCTTCTCTTCGGTGGATCTAAGGCCTCGTGGCTCCTCCTTATTGGCGGAAAACATATTATAGCAATTCATCCCTATTCCCCGATCCAACAACCTTCGATGGCAACCAACGCGGCTTTTCCCCTCTCCGGCACGTGATAGATCGTGGTAGCGGGATCTCAGGTCTCGGCCCGCCGCTGGGTCCGAGGCGCCTCCCACAAATTCCTCGAGCTGCTCCTCTACGCCGTTCTGCCATGTCCAAGAGCAAATTGTGCTTGGCTCTGAGCTAAATGCCACTGTATTAATCCTCCCTTTGTTTTCTCTAGAAGCTAAATGCCACTCTGAGCTAAATGCCACTGTATTAATCCTCCCTTTGTTTTCTCTAGAAGCTAAATGCCACTGTATCAAGCTTAATATTTGAGGACACCTCATGATAACTACCTAACAATAGAGATTCTTCTAGTTAATATCACGACTGCAGTATTTACAAAAAAATGGAAATGGTTCATATTGCAAAATAAAATTGTGTTAGGATGCTCTTACATCACAATGTCTACCTTATCTAAGGGGAGCATGTAACTTCCAATCATTTTGGTCAACCTCATCCTTCCAGATCTAACTGCAGTGTGATGACTCAAAGAACAAAAGGGTTGGTATCTCATGTGGAAATGAAAATTCAAATTTCATTGGCACTACGAAGAAGAAATAGATGAACTCCCTCGAGAGCTTGAAGTTAATTAGACCCGCGGTAACTCTTGGCTCTGCTTGGTAAATCTTAGTAACTAATCTGCTTGATATGTGGTATTTGTTGGACACCTCATGTTTTAAGAGTTGATGTGGAATGTGAGGAGTTAAAGGGAGTCCAAGAAACTTTCAAATATGGAATCCAACCGTCACTCCAATGTATTATAAATATATATGATATGAATAATATACGCATTCAATACTTATCTTTCACTTTTCTCTTCGCCATGGTGATATCTAACATGGTATCACATTTCAGCCACTGGTCTTGTGGCCTCTTTGTGCATGATAGTTTTTCCATTTCTGTTCCCTATTACACGCGTTTACTTTACTCACCACACCTACTTACAGAAACTCTGCCGTCTGCAGTTAATTCCCTGAAATTTTGCTCTTGGGCTATGTGTTGAAGCAACTGCGTATTCTTTGTGCGTTAAGAGGGACATTCCTTTCACTAAATGATGGTGGCTGCTCACATGTGTGTTGAGGAATTTTCTATATGTAGAAACGCTCCTCTCTCTGTTAGAACACGTCAACTGCGTTTTTCGATGCCCACTATAGTTTGATTGCAGTTTCTTTGGAGAGATTTCAAGTGAGCGTGTCTCTGTATGCTAGTCAAAGGAATTCAAAACGACGCTGGTCAAAGGAATTCAAAATGTTTTGAACGTCCCTGTCCGTAGTGTCCATGTGTAATTTCTGGTATGAGAGTTGAATGATGATTCTCTGTGTTGAAGCCAGCAAGCATCCCATTTGCGCCATACCAATCTGCTCTCATATACGTTTTACGTTGGCTTTTAATACCTCCCACCCGTTTACGTTGGTGATACGCTGCCATTCCTGCCATATGCTGCCATACACTGCCATACCCACCATACCTGTCATATGCGTTTAATACGCTGTTGTGCCAAGAACCATTGTAAAATTTCCAAACGTTACTTGTGTTATCACACCTACCGGACACGAGCTTCTGAACGGGATCTAAGGGCTGACCCAGAAGGGAACCGGGAGCGGAAGCGGGCGCCCATGAAACCGCCGTCACGCCCACCTGGTGAGCTTGATCTATAAGCTTGTTTGAGATTGAAACACAATTTGGTTGCAGTTTTTCGCTATTGCGGGCTTTTGGGTCTCTTCGAATCGATACTATCTGGCTTTCAGATGTCTTTGAATCAATATCTGATTTACGAAGGATGCGTTTTCTGCTTATTAATAGAAATATAACCATCAACGTTCGATTCCTGCCGAAGGTCACTAGAAGCCGCGGACCAACCAAATAATTAGGCGTACAAAACAATATACCGTGTATCCCGCGTCAATTCAATTTTCCAGGATCAACTCATCGAACTTCCTGGTGAAGCAACACCCGGTTCGGATTTTTGAGCGACAATTATAAGTAGGTCATGGCTTCCGCGTGGGAGCACAATAATAATGGGACTGAAACAAAACGAGGTTACGCTTAGAAAAACCGCAACCAATTCTATGCATTCGATTCTTTTAGTACTGTGACCATTAGTCTTGCACAAGTTTGACAACACCACCGATAGGTAACAAAAGAAAGCCGAAGAGGAGATCCACGAAGTCTTTTCCTGTCTCTCCATAGAGGACCTGTCGAGTTTTCTTGTTTAAAGAAGCCTTACATCCATTTTAGAATCAACGCTAGTACCATCCTCTGCCATTGTAAATACCCAATGGCCCCTGACTGATATCTTCCTTCCAGAAGGCCAGACAACGAATCTAGAGCATCGGTCGGATGTTCATGAGCGCTGATTGAGGTATATATATACTACTTATATGGCGTTGATGACACTGTTCTTATCTCCATGAAATCATGTAATGTGAACTATGTTCAAGTTCATCCATGGTACTCTCAATAATGTTTGTTGGGTCTTTATGTATTGAATGTTGATGAGTCTTGTACATTGAGGGTTGTGCGCATATATGGTTCATGATATATGGTTGAAGATGAATTATAGAGGTGAACTTTGAGCTATATGGTTGTACCAACGTTGTTTATAGAACCCATTGTGTATTTTCTGCACTTTATATAAAAACAATCTTTTGTGGAGGAGGGAAGACATTTGTATTTGTTGTAATATTGGTGCATTTGTTGTGAAATGATTATAATTGGTGAAGTACTAGACTTTTTGAAAACTCTGATACATTGAAAATCAGCAAGAACACTCTGGGATATTAAAATATGCCTGCAGTATACACACGAGAAGGTAGAATTCTTGGAGCTTGAATCTCAACTTCAGCAAGAAGAATTAGAACAATGGAGTCATCATTCTGAACCTGTTTATGTTCAGAACATTGAGACAGACTCCCATAAGCAACAAGTCAATAATGTTGCAATTGATTCAGATCCAGTGCCTAATGAAGCAGCAAAGTTACGTGCAAATACAAAAATTCAGCCTGCACTTCCCAAGCGGATCATAAGACCTTGGGAATAACTTGTCTATAACAAGCACAAAATTCATCTTGGATATGACAAGCATGTGTCCTTTCATATTCCAGATTACTCAATGCCCATTTAGTTTCAGACTTCTAGATTCCTTCATGACAATACACCTTCAAATGTTCCAGATTCTGCGCCTCTTCCACAACAACAACAACGGAATGTTAAATGCCAACATTGTGACCGAGTTGGCCATATGAAAGATCACTGTTTTGATCTTCATGTGAAAATTTCTAATCCTCAAGGAACCCCTATTGCAGCAAATCTGAATCTACTTCCCCTGCTTGATTTTAATTACATTCATCAAGTTATTCTTCTGAATACTGAAGCAAATTACTTCTGCAACCTACACTACTTAAATTTGATTTGCATAAAGGGTACAAGGGATTTGAAAAGGAAAACCCACTGCTTTGCGCGCGCAACAGCCCCTGGTGCGATCTGAGAAGTACCCTTCATCGCCATGGCCCCAGGAGGGGGCCCTGAGGCCCCTCCTCCTTCGCCTCCTCCACCAGAGATCCTTGCATTTAGGAAGCTGATTGGTGATAGTAGTAAATGCCCAACAAGGGAAACTCAGCGCTTGTTTGTAAAGAAACTTGACAACATCCCCACAGTTGGCCTGCCTGTTGAAGATTCTTGCAGGTTTGCTATGAACTTAGCTGAAAGAGGGCTCATCGGTCAATTTATAGGGCTATGGCCTTCCCCCAAGGCTGTCGAGGGGTGGGTTCAGAGGAACTGGCGACCACTAGTAAAGGAAGGCATCAGAAGTTTTATGGTTGGTAAGGGATTTTTGTCTTTGTTTTTGATTCAATAGAAGACATAAATCTCATCTTTAGGAATGGACCATATTTCATGGGACCTTAGGGTCTGTATTTAAACTCATGGTCACCAGATTTCGATTCGAAACAAGATGTGCCGTCAACAGTGCCAGTGTGGGTGTGCCTCCCTTATCTTCCACTACACTGCTAGAACCCGAAGTCGCTAGAAACGATTGGTAACACCCTGGGAAAATACATAGACAGAGTAGAGAGAAGGGATCAGTATTCATGTGCAAGAATATGCGTCGAAGTCGACTTGGAAATAGAGTTACCTAAAGCCATAAAGTTAACAATAGTAGAATGGTCTTATATCCAAGAGTTAGACTACGAGCAACTACCATTCAAATGTAGATATTGCTGTGAATATGGGCATTTCGCAAGATACTACAAAAAAAAAGGAAGAGGAAGATGTAGAGAAGTCGAAAGGAGAAAAATGGATCTAGGTGCAGAAAGCAGTCCAGGCCAAGGAGAGTAACAGGAATAAGGGGAAAAAGGGACTGATGGAGTCTAGAACTCCCTTAACAGAAATGGTTCAAACAGAAGGAAGAGGAGAACAACCAAAGACAACAGCCTCAATAAACCCATTTGAAACCCTCAACACTTCAATCGAAATTCTAGAAACAAAGATAGAGGAGATTGAACACCAAGTTCCCTCACTCGATGCAAAAAAGAAGAACGTACAAGTAACTCAACTTGTCTCCCCAGCAAGAACCTCCTCATCACCTACATATGCAGAAATGACAAGGAAAAAACCCTTGGAAACCTCTGGGTCATCAGAAGATGAGACATTCGAGAGACCCTTTAAAAGAGTTGGAAGGAAATCTCATAAGGAAGCCAGGGAAGAAGGGGCGGAGAGGCAAAAAATGCAAGGCAGCCAATCCATCATTGAAATGTCTATCGGGAGAAACCCTAGAACAAGTCCCTCTAAGGGGGGATCAACTCACTCCAATCTCGTTAAATAATGAAACTAGTCTCTTGGAATTGTAGAGGCTTGGGGAACCCTTCGAAAGCTGAAGCAGTGAAAGATCTTCTGAAAATAGAAACTCCCGAGATCCTCATGCTCCAAGAGACTAAGATTGAAGGGGAAACCCTTCTTGAGATCAACAAATTAAAATGTGGAAAAATTGCAGGAAAGGCCATTAGTTCCTCTAGTGGCCTAGCAACATTGTGGTCGGAGGACAAGTATCAACTAGAAAGCTCCTTTGAGACCCAACATTGGATAGTCATCGAACTTTAGCACCTCTCTAGTAAGCTCTCCATCTCTCTCTTCAACCTTTATGTTCCAGTCCACCTTACAGAGAAGAAAGAATGTGGGCAAACCTTGTCTAATTTCTTAGACATTTACTCCTCTCAGAATATAATAGTGGCTGGAGATCTCAACCTCGTCATTGATCCAAAAGAAAAGAGAGGTGGCAATAGTGGCAGGGTCCAAATGCTTCCATTAGTAGAGGAGCTAATACTTCATTGGGATCTTCTTGACTTCAAACCGAAGAAAGGTCTTTACACCTGGACAAACAATAGAGCTGGGGCAGAACACATCTCTGCCCTCCTAGATCGTTTCCTAGCGCAGAGCTCTTTGTTGCTAGGAAAAAGACTGATCTCCTCGAAAATTCTCCCAAAGTTGGCCTCAGATCACAAACCTATTCTCTCACAGCTGGAAGAGGAAGAAAATTTGGACCTTATGCCCTTTAGATTCAACCCGCTTTGGTCAGCGAAAGAAGGGTTCATGGAAATTGTTCTGAAGGCATGGTCCATACCCATGACAGGATCTCCCAGCTTTGTGTGGTTGCAGAAACTAAAAATAACAAAAGAGAGCTATGAAAAAATGGATTAAAGAACCCTCAAATTCTTCTACCAGCAACAGAAAGGAGACAGTTCAGTTTTTATTAGATCTGCAAATGGATTAGGAAAGTAAGGAGATCTCTGCTTCAGATTTAGAAAAAGAACAGGCTGCCCAATTCAAATCATTTCGCGCTTTCCGCCATGAAGAAGAGACTTGGAGGCTTAAGTCTCGTATATCATATCTCGATATCATATCTCTGAAATCACTTGCTTAGATGGGATTGTGCTCAAAGGTCAAGAACAACTAAAAAAGGCAGCAAAAGATCATTTCCAGAATCTGTATAAAGAGGATGGGAATGGGAGTGAAGAAGTCATCTCTGAATTTCTCTCCCACATTCCATCTTTGGTAAGCAAGGAGGACAACACTAGTCTTACGAAACCTTTCTCCGAGGAAGAAATCTGTAAAGTAATATGGTCCATGGAACCAGACAAGGCACCAAGACTTGATGGCTTCTCAATTCATTTTTATAGAATCTGCTAGGAAATAATAAAAACTAATCTTTTGAGGATGATTAAAGCTTTTCATCAAAAAGCCAAAGTGGGAGGCAGTACTAACTCTACCTTCCTTGCATTAATACCAAAAGAAGTGAATCCGGGCACTTTTAACAGGTTTAGGCCAATCTCGCTCTGCAATGCATCATACAAAATCCTGACAAAATCGTTGGCAAACAGAATCAAGCCACTACTTGGGAAACTCATTTCTCCCACCCAAGGCAGCTTTGTCAAAGGGAGACATATATTGGACAATGTAATACAGGTGCAAGAAGTCATACATTCCAGTTATCTTTGGAAGGAGCAAGGTATGCTCATAAAGTTAGACATGGCAAATGCATTCGACCGGGTAAATCTTTATTTCCTGTACAAAGTCCTCCTTTCCTTTGGTTTCAGCTCTAACTTTGTCAATTTGATTAAATATGTACTGAAAAGCCATGGATAGCTCCTTTAGTTAATGGCAAGTCAGCAAACTATTTCCAATCCTCGAGGGGAATAAGGCAAGGCTGCCCCCTCTCCCCTTTCTTGTTCATTCTGATGGCAGACTCGTTAAGTAGAAAAATAACAGTTGAAAAGAAAGCAGGGACAACTCCAGGAGTTAGGTTGACGAAAGGGCTAGAGCCTCTCAATCACGCACTATTTGCAGATGATACTCTTCTTTTGGGCAGAGCCTCCATCAAGATAGCCAAAGTTTGTAGTGGAATTCTTCAAAAATTCTGCAGCATATCAAGAGCTCTTATAAATAAAAGGAGAAGTGCAATATACACGTGGAATGTGGATCAACAAGCAATTTAGAGAATAGCCCTCTCCTTAGGCTTTTTGGGATTCGCTTCTTGGGATAAAATCAAATATCTCGAGTTACCAATAACCCTGGACCCTAACAAATTATCATTGTGGAAAGAGGTAATAAGCAAAATTAAGTCTAAGATTACAGCTTGGGGAGGTCAATGGCTCACCAATGCTGGCAAACTCATCCTTATAAAATTTGTTTTGTCCTCCCTGCCTATTTATCAGGCTTCCTTTCTTCTGGCTCCAAAGAAGATCACGGAATAGATCTTTAGACTTATCAGGGATTTTCTGTGGAAAGGAGGAAAAGGAAACCAAAGAAAATTCCACCTAGTGAATTGGGATATAGTTAAATGCCCCATCTCTGAAGGAGGCCTGCAAATAAGAGATCCAGGCCTTTGCTAATCTGGCTCTTGGAGGTAAAATACTTTGGACCCTCTTCTCAAACAGCAAACACCCTGTCAGTCAGGTAATAAAGAAAAAATATCTAAAAGGTTCATCGCTAAGGAACATTCAGATAGATAACAGCATTAAAGAGACGTCGATATGGCATCTCTGCCGCCGTGGGATAGAGTTCTTCCAAAAGCACTTGTATCGCATTCCTGGCAATGGAAAAAACACGATGCTATGGCAAGATAGCATAATGGGACAACCACCTTTGAGCAAAAATGAAGCAATCAAAGAAATCAGGAACTGGCTCATTCAACAAGGACTCCTCACCTTGGTAGATATCTCGACATGGGACGACTCTGGAAAATGGCGAGACTGGGAAATCCCACGAGTTCCAGATCAAATGCGCAGTCAAAAGACCCTCCTAGAAGAAGCGTTAACGGGACTGGCACCCGTTCACATGCGTTTGACGAACAAATGGGGATGGGGAAAGACTGGAATCTACAACGCAAGGCATGGATTTGCCTCTCTTCAACCACAGCAAGCTTCGAGCCATACTGCATCTGTGTGGAAACAAGTCTGGGACCCTCTCGGTCTCCCCAAAATAAATTTCTTCACCTGGGTATTAATGCATGGGAAAGTGCTAACTGGCGACAATCTAAGTAAAAGAGGTATTCACGGGCCACATCAATGTTCTCTCTGCTGCAAA
Source organism: Pinus taeda (assembly GCA_000404065.3). NCBI lineage: Eukaryota > Viridiplantae > Streptophyta > Pinopsida > Pinales > Pinaceae > Pinus > Pinus taeda. Next base: position 16,767 of record APFE030280820.1, on the reverse strand, counting down.
GCCCAGGAAACCATGGAGCATGTGTTTGTGGATTGCTCTTTTGCTCAAGAAGTCTGGGACTGCATCCTTCAAGGCCTCAATGTCTTTGCCCCATTGCAAGTCAAAGTAGCTAACCTTTTTAGCACCTAGAGAATGCGTTATCCTCACATGATCCAAAGAGAGACAGCATGGAACAGAATCTGGAAAGTAGTACCTAAATACGTTTGCTGGAAAATATGGCTTGCCAGAAACGACCAGATCTTCAACAGCATTCTGAACTCCCCTTTGAAGGTGGCAGCAAAAGCAAAAGCATTACTCCTCGAGACTGTGGCCAATCATCCCCTTAAAAACGATAACATGCTTCTCCCAAAGGAAAAAAAAAGGATGGGAACTTATATATTTTGAGACAGGATAAGCAACACCACTTTCCCTGGTGAAACTCTTGTATGGAGACTACGAGAAGCGGATGCAGATTTTCAAGCTTGGTGGAGGAAACAGGGTAAAACAACAATCTTTGTTGATGGTGCCTCCAAAGGTAATCCAGGGACAACAGGAGCAGGCATAGTGATCTACTCCCCGAAGGGTACTCGTGAAGATAGCTTCAGTTTGGGACTTGGATAGAGAACCAAAAACCAGGCAGAAATCCTTAGGCTGCTAAAAGCCTGTCAAATAGCACGTGAAAAAGGCATTAAGGAAATGCAAGTCTTCAGGGACTCATAAATTTTGATGAAGATATTAAATTCGGAGGACCACTTCAGCGATCCGGCGCTCAACAAGACACTTCAAAGGTTGAGATACGTGCTCCAAGACTTCTCTTCCTATCTCCTTTTCCATATTCTACATGGCTCAAATAAGGAAGCAGACACAAAAGCAAACTTGGCATGCCTTCTACCACAAGGAGCCTTAAGCAAGAATGATGAAGAACCTACATGGAACTTGATCCCGTAATCTAGAGTAAATCTACACCTATGTAAGGAAAAGGAGAGATGCAACTAAAAGGAATTCTGAATATTGTAATGATGGTTGTTTTGGTTTCGGCCCAACCGGTTTTAAATAATTAATATAACCGTTATAGTTAAAAAAAAATTGATTTGCATAGAACAAGGAAACTGAGCAAAGAACAAGATACATAGGACAATTATTTTTGGACAAAATAGTCCCCGGAAAAACCCAATGCTGGAAAACCGGTGCAACAACTTTGAGGGTTTATTATTATGTAGGAGAAAATTTTGAATACAAATCTAGGATGATTCAACTAGCAATCCTTTACAGAGAAAATACTGGACAAAATACTAGTGAAATAATCTCACCTTGTCACTGGAGAATCAGTGATTGATCCTCATCTTTGGGAGGCTCTACATCACCTTCTGATGGCCTCTGTGTCAAACTGCGTCACTTTGGGCAGCTTCTATGTCACCCCTCCTAGGTATTACGCTGCCTCTTTGCTCTGGATCTTCTGCTGGCTGAAAGTTCAACTTCTTGCCTCCAGTCTCACACCCTGGCTTTCGACACCTATGTTGAAGTTTCTAAGTCTAACAGTTAGAAACCCTCCATGCACTTTACTGATTTATTCCTACCTACTTGTTCTGTTAATTAACAAGATATTTACCATGTAAATACTGAAAATAAATACAAGTGCATGCTCAACACATTACAAATCATCAATTGAAGGAAACAGAAACAAGCACACAAATGACACTGTTATTTTTGCACTGATGTCCTCGGAAAAACCCAATGTAGGAAAATCGATGCATCTATCTAATGGTTTTATTATTAAGCAGTTCTTTTCTAAGTACATTAGGTGCCAAATTGGCTAACTCGACAAAGATACAAAATATGGCAGCAATACCTCTCTTCGGAAACAGGTATTCGGAAATCCTACTCCACGAAATCCCTCTCTAGCACAATCTGAAGCTCAGTGTCAGCCCTGCTGGCCTCTGCATCAGCCTATTGAGGCTCTGTGTCACTCCTGTAGCCTCTACATGGATGACGCAGGCCCTTCTGGCTCTGCACAGTCTCTACTGCCCTTGCGTGGCTCCCTCTAGCTCTGCGTTTGCCTCTCTCTGTTTCTGCGCTGGTCTCTCGGCAATGTCCCTACCTCTCTGCCTCGTACTCATTGCCCCTCGCTGCCACTGATCACTGATTCTATCTCTTTTAGCAAACCCCGTTCTAGAGAATAAAATGATTGATCACTCTGGTGTATCCTCCAAGTGACCCTCTAGCCTCCTCTTATACTTTTCTCGTTGACAAATCAACGGCCGAGATTAAGTCCCTAATCGACGGCTAAGATTAGATCTGGCTTGATCCATGTCTTTTGGACCATTCTAACACAGTTTTATATTAATTCACATTAATATTTTAATTTCCTTAAGTTTAGACTTAGGGACTCTATTAAAAATATTAATTATTTTAATATCTCCCTAACGGTTTAGAATTTGCCCAAACCCTTTCTGGGTATTGGATATCTTGTGTGCCCTAATCTCTCCACCAAATTTCGTGGCTAGAGCACATCCGATGCTACCCCAAATCAACACTCCCTCTTAGCGAGGATTGTGCTATAGTAATACTCCTCACTAAGTATTACCCTGATCATCCGACATCGGTCCCGGTGCTAATGCTAGGCCTGCTGCCCAAAATCCTTTGCATTGTTGCATCCTGTACTACTGCCCATAGATTTGCAACTGCCATTGCTGCATCTGTACGACAACTCCCTCTGCATCCGTGCTACTTCCCATGGTCCTGCCACTGCCACTGCTGCGTCTGCATTGCATCTCCTCTCATCATGTTGCATCGTGCTGCCCATAGCACTACCATTGTTAACTGCTGCACTGCAACTTAGTTACTACAAAGTAAGTAACTGATCTCCCAACTTTGACTTCTATGTTAGGCTAGAGTACTCCTAACGCTGAAGCTCCCTCTGCCGCTGAAAAGTGCTCCCTCTCTGACCTCTGCGCTACTGCAACAACTCCCCACATCTCGCACTGTTGCACACCTCTCTGTGCTATCCTGCACTGGTGCAACACTTTCATGCCTCTCACACTGTTGCAACTTGCTAGCCTTGCGCTATCTTGGGAATTATGCACTCTAGCTCTCTCTGCCGCTTCATCCGCATCCGTCTCTATCGACATCCACTAGTCCTGCTACTCCTCTTTGGGGTGCCTGTAGCAAGGTATAATCCAAGAGGCTGGGTACCTCGAGGATCCTACCCCTCATCGCCTATAGTTCGTCTGACTACAGCTTGATGTCTCCACACTTCTGCTCAAGTGGCGTGTGTGCACTCATGGCACAGTCATCGTCTGTCTCCACTTCCTTCTCTGCCCTTGCTGGTGCTGCCTTAGTCTCGGAGGCCTCTCCCTTATTCTTCTTCCTTGGACACTAGGTCACATATTGACCCAGCTCCCCACAGTGGAAGCATTTGATCTTGGAGAGGTCCTTCTTCCAACGTTTCTCTTGCTTTCCCTCAGATGCTAGGGCAACATCCTCCTCCTCCTCCTTCTTGACTTTGATCCCCTTGCCACTGCTTCCCACCTTGCTTAGCCTTCTGATCTCTTCTTGGCAAAGAGTCACCCACATTTCCTCCCAATGTGGAAGGGTCGTTCTGCCCAATATATTCTAGACAAATACCTCCCAGTCTTCTGAGACTGCGTTCAGGGTTGTTCTCACCATCAATTCCTGATCTGGCATGGCCCCTATGGAAGTCAGTTGATCCTGGATCTCATTCAGTCGACCGAGGAAGGTGTCGATCGGTTCTTCCTTCTTCAGCTGGTATGACCGCAACTGATTTTCTAGTAACATCATTCTCTGCGCAGAAGCATGCTGGTACAATTTCTTTAGGGCCTTCGACATCTCATTTGTCGTTTCCTTCTTAGCAATGTGTGGTACTACATGGTTCTTGACCCTCTCATGGATGATGCTCTTGGCCCTTGCCATTGCCTCTTCGTACTTGTTATTATCAGCTGGGTCAACTAGGATCGCTATCGTCCTCAAGGCAAAGTGCTTGACACGATTTCTGTCAAGTATGGATAAGATTCTAGCCTTCCAGACTACAAAGTTTGAGGCTCCATCCAATCTGTCCTGGTCTCTTACTTCGTGTAGTGCCATGCTGCTCTTCTACTTCCCTCTTGGATGTTCTCGATGTGACTCCCTTTGAGCCTTGATTTCCTTCCTGGGAACCCTTTTGTCGATGTCGAGATGTCCCTTAGTCTGATCATCTATGCAATTGCATCACTGATCAAGATTTCTTAGCTAAAAACCCTTGGTAGCAACTCCCTCCTCCTTGGCCTTGCCCTGTTAGGTACTGTTCTGACTACAGTACCCCACCAACTCCACATTGCAACTTACCCACAGCCTCCTAAACCCCAACAACCTGAAGGTGAGAGCTCCTAGGCTCTGCGCAGTCCTGGCACCGGCAAACTAGCTCCCTCAGCCAACTGCGTTAGCCCTCCTGGCCTCTGTGCGGCTCTGCGTGAGCATACCTTTGCCTCCTTTAGCCTCTACATAGCCTCTTCTTGGCTCGAACATGATGACGTAGACACTGCGTCACCCCTTGTTGCTTTATTTCTAGGAACAATTTCTGTCACTTGGGATAACTGTTTTCGCTGCTGCTGCTCTGCTTGGTTGATGCCCTTAGTTCTCCTGTGATCTACGACTTGGCTCTGATACCATGTTGAAGTTTCTAAGTCTAATAGTTAGAAACCCTCCATGCACTTTACTGATTTATCCCTACCTACTTGTTCTGTTAATTAACAAGTTATTTACCATGTAAATACTGAAAATAAATACAAGTGCATGCTCAACACATTACAGATCATCAACTGAAGGAAACATAAACAAGCACACAAATGACACCGTTATTTTTGGACTAATGTCCCTGGAAAAACCCAATGCGGGAAAACCGATGTAGCTATCTGAGGGTTTTATTGTTAAGAAGTTCATTTCTGAGTACACTGGGTGCCATACTGGCTAACCCGAGAGAGATAAAAAATCTGCCAGCAATACCTCTCTTCGGAAACAGGTATTCGGAAAGCCTGCTCCACGAAATCTCTCTCTAGCACAATCTGAAGCTCAGCATCAGCCCTGTTGGCCTCTGCGTCAGCCTGAAACCCTCTGCGTTAGCCCACTGACGCTCTATGCAACCTCTCTGGCTCTGCGAAGCCTCTTTGGCTCTCTGTGTCACTCCTGCAGCCTCTGTGTGGATGACACATGCCCTTTTGGCTCTGTGCAGTCTCTCTGCGTGGCTCCCTCTGGCTTTGCGTTTGCCTGTCTTTGCTTCTGCACTAGTCTCTCGGCATTGTCCCTACCTCTCTTCCTCGTACTCACTGCCCCTCGCTGCAACTGATCACTGATTCTATCTCTCTTAGCAAACCCTGCTCTAGAGAATAGAATGACTGATCACTCTGGTGTATCCTCCAGGTGACCTTGAAGCCTCCTCTTATACTTTTCTCGTTGACAAATCAACAGCCGAGATTAAGTCCCTAATCGACAGCTAAGATTAGATCTGGCTTGATCCATGTCTTTTGGACCATTCTAACACAGTTTTATATTAATTCACATTAATAGTTTAATTTCCCTAAGTTTAGACTTAGGGACTCCATTAAAAATATTAATTATTTTAATATCTCCCTAACTATTTAGAATCTGCCCAAACCCTTTCTGGGTATTTGAGATCTCATGTTCCCTAACCTCTCCACCAAATTTCGTGGCTAGATCACATTCGATGCTACCCGAAATCAACAACCTAAACTTCAAATTCCCTCAGCAGAAACTTGACTTCCCCTCACTAACTGTGTTGCTTCTACGTCAGCACTGTGTAGGCTAGCATCAACCCTCCTCTGGATGTCTTTTGTCCTTTCTCTGCCTTGTATTCTCTGAAAAGTCCTCCTGGAATTTCATTGCCCCTATGTTGCAAGATCTCCCTAATCGATTTTCCTCCCGAGAACTTCTCGTCTCAGAAAATTGATTTCCTCAATCTCTATGTGTGTTTCTAAATGAACGCCAAGCCTTCCCCTGCTCGGCCTTGTACTTCTTCCTTTGATCATTTTCAGCAGGAATAACTGCAATTTTTGACATAGGCTTCAAGATCGTACTCCTCCAGAACAACTAAGATTCTGGTCTTCCATATGACATAGTTGGAAGCTCCTTCCAACCTGTCCCGATCTCTGAGCCCATGTGATGCCATCTCACCCAAACTGTCGAACTGACTCCTCTAGTCATTGCTCAACACTGCTGCCCGACAAGTGAGAAATTCAAACTTTTGGTGAGAAAAGTTCTATGAGGAGAAAATTTCCCTTCTATGTGTCTTCGCTTTTTTCCAATAGATTTCTGCCCCGATAGAAGCTACGCCCTTCAAGCATTGCGCTGAGGCTTTGCGTCACTCCCTCTACCTTTGCAAACTCACGAATTGGAAATCGTACCTCTTTGTTGACTCTATCAGAGAGAGATTTCCTCAGAATCTCTGCTTCCCGGCAAGGACTGCGCAATCCCTTCAAGGGGATTCGAATTCCTGCCAAGTGTAGCTTTTGGCCTCTCTGCTCAGCATTGGATCTGCTTCCCTGTTTCAAAATCAATGCTCCAATACCATGTGAAAATTCCTAATCCTCAAGGAACCCCTAACACAGCAAATATGAATCTACTTCACCTATTTGATTTTAATTACATTCAACAAGTTATTCTTCTTAATACTGAAGCAAATTACTTTTGCAGCGTACACTACTTAAATTTGATTACATGAAACAAGGAAACTGAGCAAAGAATAAGATACATAGGACACAATTATTTTTGGCCAAAATAGTCCCCGAAAGAACCCAATGCGGGAAAACTGCTGCAATAGCTCTGAGGGTTTTTTATTATGTAGGAGAAAATTTTGAATACAAATCTAGGATGTTTCAACTAGCAATCCTTTACAGAGAAAATACTGGACAAAAGGTTGGTGAAATAATCTCACCTTATCACTGGAGAACTAGTGACCGATACTCAGCTCTGTGAGGCTCTGCATCACCTTCTGATGGCCTTTGCGTCAAACTGTGTCACCATGAGCAGCTTTTGCATCACCCCTCCTGGGTATTACACTGCCTCTCTGCTCTGGATCTTTTGCTAGCTGAGAATTCGACTTTCTTGCCTCCAGTTTCACACCATGGCTTCCGACACCTGAACTTCAAATTCCCTCTCCAAAAACTTGACTTACCCTCATTGATTGCGCTACCTCTGCATCATCATTGTGTAGGCCAACGTTAGCCCTCCTCTGGATGTCTTCTGTCCTTTCTTTGCCTTGTATTCTTCAGAAAGTCCTCCTGGAATCTCACTGCCCCTCTGTTACAAGATCTTCCCAATCGATTTTCCTCCTGAGAACTTCTCACCTTAGAAAATCGATTTCCTCAATCTCTGTGTGTGTTTCTAAATGAACCCCAAGCCTTCTTCTTATACTTTTCCTGTTGAGACTTCAACGACTGAGATTAAATCTCTAATCAACGACTAAAATTAAAACATGACGTGATCCGCCTTCTAGATCATTCTCATCCATATTTTGATTAATACCTATTAATATTTTAATTTCCCTAAGTTTAGACTTAAGAACCCCACTAAAAATATTAATTTATAAAAATACAATCCGGGTGAAATTTCACCAAACGGTTTCTGAGTTCTTTAGAATTCATGTGCCTTAGCTTCTCCACCAATTTTCAAGGCTAGAACAATTTTGATGCTACCAAAAACTAACACTTCATCCATGCGAGCATTGTCATAAAACCACTCATTCTTCACACAGATGCTTCAAAAACAAGTCTCATGCAAGAACACAGATTCATATTGGATGGATCGCTTTTTTGGCAATGGACTTCAACAGCGAATAATATATGTCAGTCATATGTCAAAACTTGTTATAGAGTATTGAACAGTTTTGCAGTTGAGTTTTCTTTATCATCTCACCTTGTTTCTGATAGGGGGGAAGTGATGGTCATATACAATCTGCAAAGCCATATCAAGTGAGCCTGAGCCACAACCTACCATACCAGATTCAGAGTTGTAGCCAAAGACAAAGATGCCTCTGAGCATGGCATTGGTTGGTGGTCAACCTTAAACCATCTATAGGGGGTGAGACCTCCCTTTTTAGGCTAAGTTTCTCCCTCTTCAAAGAATTGAGGATACTTCCTCTGGCAGAAGACTTCAGCTTCTTGCCAGTTTTGGAAGAGTTCCAGGAAGTGCATTAAGCATTTCAGAGTTGGTGGTCATCCTTAAACCACCACAGGTTGTAGACCTCCCTTTTTCAGGTTGAAGGTCTCTCTCTCCAAAGCGTTAGGGACACTTCCTCTAGTGGAATAGTTCAGCGTGTTGCTAGACTTAGAAGAATTTCGGAAACTGCATTAAGCATTCCAGTGTTGGTGTTTATCCTTAAACCACCCTTTTATACCAACATTTCAGAAAACACATTCAGCTAGTGTTGCCATGCATTTTTGCACATTTTGTATTACAATTCTCTTCTTGGACTCATACATACCCCTTCAGATTAAGGGGGAATGTTCAGATACCTAATCCTCTAGGGATTGGTGTGGAATGTGAGGAGTCAAAAGGAGTCCAAAAGACCTTGGAATATGGAATCCAATGGTCACTTCAATGTATTATAAAATGTATATCATGTGAATAATATATGCATTCAATGCTTATCCTTCACTCTTGTCTTCACCATGGTGATGTCTAACAGTATCAAAGGCATCAAAGGCTTAAGTGCCCAAAATTCAGTAGTCTTAGGTGAATGAGGTTGCTTGGCGTGGAAGAGGTTTATTCAGCTTTTCAGGGCAACCTTCCAAATTTCAGGTGATACTCCATCGTTAGGTAGAATGTGGTTCATGGGAATTGACGGCTTATATTTGAATTTCTGGTTGGATGGACTTTGACCACGCTGAGAATGTTTTGAAAGAATTGGGAAGAACATCGGAATTTAATCTTTTCTCTAAACAGGCAAAGAGGATACAATCTGCGTCCTCTGCAAAGGTTTATAATAAGGTGAACTTGGCACAGGGTGTTATAGAGGCAATATATTCAAAGTTAATCTAATCAGTGAAAGTTGGCCGCACATACAAAAATTAGATTACAAATAGTTGCCATTAATTGTGGAATCTGTCAATATTCAGGCATTTCATGCTGGATTGCCCCTCAAGATGGAATAAACCAGTGCCTGGGGAACAAGTTGAAAATAAGCAAACAAATGCTTTCTTTAAAGAACCAGTTTAGAAGGCTGCACATACTAAGTTTTATATCCTCGAAAGCATAGCTCATTAAAAGTAATTCTCAAAAGGAGCCTGAGAATAAAGATAATTTCTGATTTCGAAAGCCTACCAGGATACCTGTAGTCCAGATTCCAAACGGAACAAAAATGTTTTCCAGACACCGTACTAAATCATAAATTATTGTGGATGTAATAATGAAGATTGTCTCTTACACTTTGGAAATGGACCGTTATAAAGAGGAGGATTATGACCAAACATGGAGCAACATTAAAGAAAAAGAAGCCAAAAGATCTATTAGATCAACCAGTATCCAGATAGAATCTCAAAACAATTGGCAGCTTAGTACGTCAATTTGGTTAGATTTAAAGGTTTCGATTAAAACCGAAAGGAAGAAGTTTTAATTAAATCTTTTACCATGGAATGTTAGAGGTTTAAGATCTAACTGGAAGTTAAAATGTAATTCGAAAGATGATTGGGTTTTTGGCAAGATATTGAACTAAATGTGGAATATATAGAAAAGGTGACCAACAAGCGTAAAAAGAACTCTAAAATAGAAGTGGAGGTTCTATCCAAACAACTATTAGCTATTTAGTCTTATTGCAGAAGTGTAAAAATAGACGACCTGGAACTATCAAAGAGAGGAAGAGAGAAAACAAATAAAAAATTATATCATGGGAAGAAGATTTAATCTTGTATTATATAGTAGAGATAGTTGCGTGCCATGATAGACTACAGTTGGAGTATCAAAATCATGCGGTAAGGATGAGTTGTTTTAATATAATAAAATTTTGATGGAACTTAAGGTCTTATAAATCTAATACATAAAAAATTAGAAGCAGACAATATATATAGGAGTACACAAAAATCAGGAGTACACATGTAATGAGTAAATATATATGTAATATGGCTGGTTTAATAAGGGGTTACATGTGCAATGTGTGAATAAGTGTGTATATATATATAGATATATAGTCATTATTTAGGACACTGTGATTTGGATATATTTGGAGAAGTTTCTCCTATTATTTCAGCAGTTATTGAGTAACTTAACTCTTTTATCTATATTGGAGTTGTGCTCCATGCTCAAATTGTGTATATGATTTATACTTCTGGTTTCTATGTATTTGGACCACAAAGTTTTAAAGTTATTTGGTCATAACATATTTGGCCTAAAAAGCTAGGCCAAAAGCTTGAAGGAAAAAGGAATTATTTGGCTTAAAAAGCTAGGCCAAAAGCTTGAAGGAGAAAGGAATTGATATGACATTGGTGAAAAAAAGAACTTGTTCCTGGGATAGATATGTATAAATTTCAAAGAAAACTCGTAATATTCCAATCAAATGTAAAAAGCTTTGTTAGGAGCTGGAAATCTTGAAACAAGATTAAGAAGAAAACTAAAAAGCATCCATGATCACATTTGGACATATAATCCTATAGTATTTTTGTATCATTGTAAATAATTCTAAATATCAGGAATATGAAAACATAGGCGAACTTCTGGAAAGATGAAATCAAGAGTATTATATTAAATATGATTGTAAACTTAATGAAAGGCATCCAATTCTGGAGTTATCTCTAACGTTGGTATTCTCTGCTTATTTGTGTTCTGCTAGACCCTGTAACAAGTAATATTCCTCATCAAGGGTTGCTCCCACGTTATTCCTCTTCCAACTTTACTCCTTATCTGGCATTACTCCTCTGATCCTGTTCCAAGGTTCTGCTCATTAGCTTTCCTCTCTACATAGTTGTGTCTTCGAAGACCTAGTTCATTGCCTCTTTTTAATGCATCTAGTTGGGATTTATACTTAGATCCTTATCGTGGCATGCTTTTCTTTCTTGTTTAGACTACTATCGTTATCGTTAGATAACTTTGGAATTCTGACTTTGTAGATTTTGAAATATTCTCCATGATAACTCTGGAAATTTGGGTCCCCAACAATAGTTTTCTAGTCTTTGGCCATAGCCATTCTTTAAGCGACAGTGACTATGGTAATGGCGACTCCTTAGTTCACTTTGATAATGTGAAGGGTCATCTGCAAAGACAGAAATACACCTGCGGGCAGCTGGCAAAACCCACAATTACAAAAATGATTGTTAATAGGAAGACTTCTTGGGATGGACATGGCACAAGATCAAAGACTCCATGCGCATATATTGGTTGGCACTATTGCTGGTGGTATCATGTATTGTAAGTGATTCAGAACCTCACAAAAAAAGAGATTTAGTGGATTGGATTCATTGGTCTACTTTACCAATATGTTACAGATTACATCCTCTTTTGCTTGATATGAATCCCATTGTTCTTTATTGAGTACCTAGATTTGAGATTGGACACCTGCAAAATAGGTTTTTAACAAAACAAAACTTGAAATATGGGTTATGATGACAAGTGAGAGACATGATAGAGTTGATATAGATCTAACCTTCTATTTATTTTACATTTGCAACAACGATAATAGTTTAAAATTCAAGCAAACATCCTTGTTGATTATAGAGATATTATTTCCATAAGAGATTATCATTATTGCAAAGATATGGTTTATTTAGGCCTTGTTACTGTTCAAACTAGTAGGGGTCCTGAAAGGGGATCCTTGGAGAGCTACTCCTAGATTAAGGGCAACAATGGAGCAATAGCCCATTGTCACCTCGGCTATGGATCCTTGCTCTTTACAAACTTTCACCAATGGGAGGAGACCCAATATAATAAGGACCACTAAAGAGAATAGATCAATGATAGGATGAAAGGTGATCCTAGAAGCCTATTCACAAGAGAGGCTCAAATATATGGCTTGCTTGCTTTGAAAGCAAGATGAAGGACTCTCTAGGAAGAGCTTGGGAGAATTCTAAGAGCTAGGGTTTGAGTATGTGACTTGTCAAGAATATTCTTAGCTCCTAAAATCCTTGTGGAAACTTGGCTTCCAAGTGGTCTTTGTGAAATTTGCTTCAGTAAGTCGTGGGACCACATAGGACCAAGTGGACCCGAGGTTAGGTCAAGGGAATGGGTTTGAGCAACCAATGATGTGCTTGACCTAATCAGGGAGGAGAAGGGGATCCAAGAAGGAATTTTCAAAGAAAGGTAATGCAATGATCCCAGTGAGGTTTCTAGCCAAGGGAAACCTAGGGCAAGGAATGGTCCCCGAGCTAGGGCTTGCAATATCTTGAGATCCCACTGTCAGATTTGCTTGAAATTTGGAGGGCCCGTAGAGAAAACTCCTGTGCATTTGTGGACAAAAATTTGAGGTATTTGGATGGCTAGATTGTGAGATAAGTGGTGCCCTAAGGGACCCACTGGGCTAGGCCAAGAAAACAAGAGGTGGGGGAAGAAAATAGGTTTAAGGTGATCACCTTATGGTGGACTAGTGGCTAATCCTTTGGGGAGATTTGTATTCAACCGTAATTATGACTATGGACATTGAATTTTCTATGTCAAGGAGGCCTTAAAGACAACTCTGCATAGCATTAGGGCAGCAACAAAAGCAAATTCAAGAACTTTATACTTCGTTTTGCAAAATTAATGGCTTGTCAAAATGAATTTCAATGAAGAAGCATCTCTAGGAACATTCATTCATATTACATGGCCCATACACGAAGCATCACTATGTAGAAACCGAATTTCCACAACTTTGCGTAAATGGATGCAGTAAATTAGCCCTAGTATAGTGAAATTCCAACAACGATGTATGTGACAAAATATAAAGATAAAATAACATTAAATTGCACTTACATGTATTAAGAGTATATCCAACCATCAAGAATTTGCCAATCAAGAAGCTCCAAGACAAGAGAAAATAATCCAAACATCAAAATTCATTCCATGCTCCAAAATTCGTCCTCCAAGAAGGATAGCGAAATTCTTAAGAGAGATACGAGTCCAATCCAAGTGATGATGCTAAAATGAATTCACATCACTTGTATTTATACACTTCTAATGAGTTAGATTTAGCTAATTAGGCCTATATTAGCCTATAGAATACAATAATGTGCAAAATAACTAACTTTTGGTGACAAACCAACCAAACTAGCTCATCAACAAAAGAACAAGTCTCTCAAGAGGTTGAATGATCAATATACATGTCGTTGGGCCTTTTAAGAAGCCCGATGAAGTCCATAAGTGCCATAATGAGAAATAGGACTCCCAAAAGTAGTGGACAAAGGGTTGGCCCCTTGTTCTCCAAATAATAAACCTATGGTGCTTCCAATGGGTGTGAGGGCCCATAAGTAAACTCTTGGGTCTCCAAGTAGATCGAAGATGCCTGTAGACTATTTGTAAGGGCTCAGATGATGGTGTAAGTTATGCCACATCAACGTACAAGTCGTGGGTCATCTGCTAAGTGGATGGTACAACTGTGGGTCAGCTGGGCATAGTGAACCAGGTGCATCTTCCTCGTTCAATAGGTGAATCTCGAGCAATCTCTGAACATCTCTTGGGATACATGGAGTGATGTCTACTGCTATGGAAGCCCATGGCTCTCTAGACACACCCTACATGTGCTAATGTCACCCTCCAGAGGGTTAGGATCCCGTATAGGGAGACCAAACCCAAAATGGAGACCACCTGCAATCTTGTATAAGATCTAATGCATCCCTTAACTTTCCACTACAACAAGTCATTTAATGAAATCGAGTTAAAGAGCTTACAAACCATGGACAACACGAGGGAACTTCATAATGGCATGCCTTTCCATAGTGGGCTTTGGCATGTGCTAATGTCTCCAAACTCCAAATGGGGTTAACCAAGTACCCTATTAGGTGGTTTCTGCCTTTAAAGAGGGCAACATGTCCAAGGTACATCCTTCAAAGGGTGGTTGCATATGATAAATAAATGAATGGAGTAGGGAATGAAAGGGGCAACCCTGGGCCACATGTTGGGGTACAAGGGTAGCTAGTAAAAGGGAAGTCCCCACTTGGGTATATAATGTATAGAAGGGAGCAATCGTGGTGCGTGAGGTGCTTCGGCCTTGATTTTTCCACCCTTCTTTATATGCCTTTTTCCTTTTATGATTTTTCTTTGATTGATTGCTCGGAGCTCAAGGGATAAGAGCATGATGTGTAAGGTATAACAGTGGATATCCCCTGTAAGGCAAGGTGGTTCATTGCCCACTAGAGTTGGGACAACCATAGGTTCTTGAATGATAAAGGAGGCTCGTCTAGGGCCTATAGGAATCAGGGTGATGGTCATGATAATGGGTTAAAGCTCATGTATCGAATTTTGCTCATGTGCTAAATGTGTTTGTCCTGATCATCTTTTGCATTTTGTGGTACATTTTCCTGTTGAATTAGTGGGCTTTGGCATGTGCTAATGTCTCCAAACTCCAAATGGGGTTAACCAAGTACCCTATTAGGTGGTTTCTACCTTTAAAGAGGACAACATGTCCAAGGTACATCCTTTAAAGGGTGGTTGCATATGATAAATAAATGGATGGAGTAGGGAATGAAAGGGGCAACCCTGTGCCACATGTTGGGGTACAAGGGTAGCTAGTAAAAGGGAAGTCCCCACTTGGGTATATAATGTATAGGAAGGAGCAATCGTGGTGCATGAGGTGCTCTGGCCTTGATTTTTCCACCCTTCTTTATATGCCTTTTTCTTTTTATGATTTTTCTTTGATTGATTGCTCGAAGCTCAAGGGATAAGAGCATGATGTGTAAGGTATAACAGTGGATATCCCCTGTAAGGCAAGGTGGTTCATTGCCCACTAGGGTTGGGACAACCATAGGTTCTTGAATGATAAAGGAGGCTCGTCTAGGGCCTATAGGAATCAGGGTGATGGCCATGATAATGGGGTAAAGCTCATGTATCGAATTTTTCCCATGTGCTAAATGTGTTTGTCTCGATCATATTTTGCATTTTGTGGTACATTTTCCTGTTGAATGTGGCCAATTATGCTTTTACTTTTCTTTTCAGCCACATCAACCTTTGGAGCATCATTTTGGGCCTGACCCAAGGTGTGGGCAAGGGAGGGGGAGGGTAACCCTATGTGGACCCAATGGAGGAACGTGGGACCAGGTGGGAGAAATGATGAATGGGGTTATAATGAGTGGAAGGAGAATGATATATGTGGATGAGAGAGCGGGACCACGTAACCAAAATCAGGGTTTCCCATGTAGTACCATCCCTAAAGCCCAAAGGTCAATAAAAGAGATCCCATGGGACTAGTGTCCAAGGTTAACATCCAAAAGAGGTCTAGGGGACAAGAGCACAGACCTAGCCCACTCTTTCCACTGAATCCCCCCATTAATCCATGCCCAAAAGTATCCATGATAAGCAAACTACAAGACTCAATTACCAAATGACAAGGAATGCCTTTAGGTTCAGGAGGCCCACTTTCAAACATACGATCATGACAGATGGGTGAGGGACCACATGGCTGGCTTAGGTGGCGGAAAGATCGCACAACGAGCTAGTTGGTGGTTGTAAGGGGCTGCTGGCTGTCGACTGAGGACCATCTTGGAGATTTTTTTTCTAGGGATATCACCCACAAAATAATGGGTAACATCTGGCTCCAAGTGGGACGCGATCTCTTGAAAAAGTGGACAAAGCTACTTGAACGGGAAGTCACGAGAACTCCAACGATCTCTTGGTTATTGTAGACCTGTTACCTACACAAATAACGGGGCAACATGTTTGTACGATGTCTTATGATCACCCATGCTTA
Source organism: Pinus taeda (assembly GCA_000404065.3). Lineage (NCBI taxonomy): Eukaryota > Viridiplantae > Streptophyta > Pinopsida > Pinales > Pinaceae > Pinus > Pinus taeda. The sequence goes on along the minus strand of APFE030280820.1, from coordinate 917 downwards.
ATGTTAGGCTGTAAAATCAACAAATAATAAAATGTGCAAATTTTAATCTAAATGCATCTAATCTACCATGAGAAATATCATATGACATTAATTCTAATGCGAAAATCAGCATGCAATGCATCCTACCCTAACATGCATATGGTACAAAACTAATACTAAGTGTAATCATGAACCCAGTGCAACCAACATATCATCAAATGAATATAAATATGCTAGCCTATATGCTTACTCATGCAGCAAATGCCAAAGCAAATGTGGACAAAATCACATGGATGATAAGGCTAGTGGGAGGTAGGAAAATAGAATGGCCACACATGGATGATCCTGTGAGAAGAGGTAATAAAATAATGTAGTCTGGTCCATGAGATCCTCTCTTCTAACCAAAATATAGAGATGTCAATGATTAGGCTCATAAACTTCTGATGGATGGCAATCTCCGGAATATTATTTCCATGATAGTCCTTATCATTATGCCATATTTTATGGCCTCTACAGGGTTATGATGACATGGAGAAACACAAGTATGTTGCCCATGATGATCACATTGGAAAGGGAGGATTATAGATTGATCATGATCCTGAGGGGGTGCCCAAGGAGATGAAGAATATTCAATGAGGGGTTCTCCCTCGACACCATACTTCGAAAGGGGAGAGGGATCACAGGTGCAGGAATCACTCTCAAAAAGAGAAGAAGGCAAAAGGGAGGGTGGAGTGTTATATCCAATAGATTTTTCTTCCCCAAAATCATAATCTAAAGGCTTAGGTGATTTGAATATAAAATCATGAGGAGCCTTATTGATTTCCTTAGTATCATAGATTAGGCCTCTCCTAATGCAAGGTGTTGGGTGTGGAGCCTGATTATCTTCTATATTCAAAAGTACCGCCACATTGGACCCCAGTTCAAAATGGGGGCGGCAA